>JAQFZQ010000150.1:0-46563 GCA_034696005.1 Glomeris marginata | reverse complement strand
GCCGTATCCCGTACAGCGTCATTATACGTCCGCAAAATTGTGAGAACAGTGTTGGCAAAGATAGCCATGCTCACAATGTTGCGGACGTATAATGACGCCGTACGGGATACGGCGACGTTTACGGCCGGGCTGTTCTAAGTGTCTGTTAATACTTTGCCCCAATTTTTGTAAAAATCGGTGAGGTAAAAATACCAGTTTAGTTCACCTTTAAAGTATTGATTTAAAGCCATATGATTTCCAAAACGAATAACTTGACTTAATTCCTGATCAAATGCAAGGAATATTCTATTCCATTCCTATCAATAATACTTTCTCAACAGACTCGATTAGTATGTCAATAAATCAAAGCTATAGTGGATACAGGCAGAATAGCTACAAAAAAGAAAGTGAATCCATGCACTCGACAATTATTAGGGTTTTGTTACCTTCTTCAAAGGTGGAAACGGCAACGATTTCGCTTGGTTCGCTTAGGCCGACATCGTTCAAGGCAAGCAATCTGAAGTTGTATTTGGTGAATGGATCCAAACCGGAAATAGTGGTTCCTTTAGAGGTCCCAGGCACGGTAATGTTCATGGAACCGTCTCCCCATTCATCTTAGAGAACAGGATAATATTTTACATTACGTTAGCAACCCAAGCATAAATTTACACATCATGCAGATCGAAAATAGCTCTATAACATCAAGCATTAATCTGCCATTATGCGGAATTGCTGCAATCATCAATCATCTAACCATAACGCGGATTTCCGTACAAGGATTTAACCCTTCCCATGCACAGATCAAAACCCATTTATTTTGGCCTCGTATGACATGACTGTTCATGAGGAACAAACGTAATAAAAATTTAAGCTTTAAAATACATAAATATTATACCTTGGAATACTTTTTTAGCAATATACATTTTCATTGCAAGAAGGATTTAAAATGTTACATTAGTACGTAAATAAGCATCAATCAATACCAGGAGAATTTAGGTACATCTCCAAAGGAATCAAGTTTCATCAAAATGTCTATTGCAATATTTAAAAAATAAAATTGAAAAAGGAGAGTTTGTCCTCTCACTGGCTTGCAGTATGCTATTGTACCATTTTCGATGACCTGGCAAATAAATCGTGGATTAGGTGGTTTTCTATGTTTGGCACGTTTGCGGGAAACGCCTTAACAATATCAACAATCCATTGATGGGAAAATTTTTCTGAGGTTATTTTTCACATAACTGCATTTGTGTTTTCTTTAAAAATCTGCAATTTCCATTTTAAAAGTGAACTGACTTCGTATTAGTTTTTACCTCGCAGGAGGTACGTCGACAATCATCATAGGCGGACCTCCTAACTTAATTACCCCCGTCCCAAAATGTCCAACTGTATGTGCTAAAAACTTTTATACTAATTTCCTCAGAGATTATTGTATTGCAATAATTCACATTTAAATGAAAAAGTTGGATACAAAAACTTTTTGTTCACTAGTTTTTGTAAACATACGAACAATGTTTTAGGAAACAAACAAAAACATTTTGCGAATAAAAGCCTGAAAACATTATGCCATCAGTGGATTGTTTGAGTTTGATATATGTTTAACAGTTAATTTCGAAGACAGTTAAGCCAAGAGTGGTTATCACTGTAGTCTACTGCTCTTTAATTACTTGTCTAACATCACATAAGCCGAGTCAAGTAATTTGGAATGAGGCATTGTTTGTTGTAAATCAATATGACTGAACTATGGGGAGTCTGAAAATCCAATTGATTACTACGTAGGATTAGGTCCATTTCAAAGGTTAGGTTTAAAGTCATTGATAGCAGAGCAAGTTCTAATTGGTAAGTTGAAGAGCAAATATCAATTAAGCCCATTGCAGCGTTTCCTATGACGTTGATTCTTGATGACAGCGTGTTTTTCATTTGTTTTAAATTTGCCGTCAGTTAATTCTTACGCTTGCAAATGCTAAATTACGGTAAATTAATGAAGAATATTGAAGAATATATTACATCCGTCTTTCTGTTGATACCAACTGGGACCAGTTAATTGCGGTTGATTAACTTTCCGAGGCGCAGCTTTAATTTGTTACAGCTAGTTTTACACGTCTTCAGATTTTGTAATAATTGTCGATCGACTTCAGTAAAACGTATAGTAGTTTATACAACTGTAAATATATTTGTTGTTTTATTTTTGTTAAATTCGGTGCAAGATCCTTTCCGGTAGAAATAAAATTACACTTACTAAACTCAATTTACGCCTCTGTTGCGCTTGTTTGCAATGAAGTGTATACAAACACAAACAGACATAAGTCGTGTGTTATAATAATATAGTTTCTGCTACAGCTCTTAGTGCATTTCATTTCCATAAAAATTGGAAATGGCGTGAATGCACATTTATAAACTGCAATTAATTCTTGATTCTGCATTCTCGAAAACAAGAATAGGTAAAAGTTGAAAACCAATTTCTAGGTAAAAGTTGAAAACCAATTTCTAGGTAAAAAAATTGAATATGCAAAATCACTCCAACTTGCATAACAGCAATCAAAAATGCTGTCAAGTAAATACAGGATACGTAACAAAAATGCGCTAAACCGGATGAAGACGAAAAAAATGAGCTCTGTCACCAGGAGATTGGATAAAATGATAAATTATAGTACAGAAATGAGCATTTTGAACATCACCCTCGTGACAAAAGAAAAAAAACTACATTTGCGTTGCGATTTTTGCCAGCAGTAAGTTTTATGTGGTGAAAAAATGTGATCTTTTGCAGACTTGAAAAATATGTCAAGCAACTTTACGAACGAACGTTGTATAAATTAAGACCCGGAAACAATTACGGTACAGAAGATGCAATTACCTTCAGCTCGCTTATAATGGACAATGAAATGAGTAATGCGACTGTTTCCATCGTAGGGATGAACCCAATTAATCTCAGCAAACCGACTTCCAAACTCTACCACATGAGCACCGTATGGAGCATCGGGGACTTCTGAATGTGCAATCAAAGAAATAGTTTATTTTTTTGAAAACATAAATTGTTATATGCAGAGATTGAAGGAAATTAACAGCATACCTTGAACAACGAGTTTCAAGTTGATGGAGTCCTGCCCATATTTATTATTTCCATGGCAAGTGTATGCCCCAGAATCCGCTCTGTCCACTCGTCTAATCTCCAGAGTGGAAAAGGTGTTTAATCCAGATTCGTATTCCTTGATTTCAAACCTGAAAATAGACACTGTTCTTTTTTAACGCCACTTAGGAAGGTGCTTGAAAATTAACATCACGCGATGCTCATATAATATTCATGACTGGAAAAGTCGTTTGATGCACAACTTCACACGAACCTTTCCTTGGAGGTTGGTTGAAGCATGTAGCCGTTCCTCTTCCATGAAATTTTTAGTGGCGTATCACCTCTAGCCTGACAAACTAATCTTGCAGTATCACCAGTTTTAGCGCTCACATTTTTCAACTTGAGGTCGAATTGAACCGGAACTTTGGAAGACAAGGGAGAGGGCATCTCTTCAAATTAAAATCGATCGACGAGTAGCTCGCAGAGAATGTAATTGTTAGATAGTCGATAAAAAGCACCTTGCACGTCGAGGAAAAATACTTTGCTCAGACCTCCACCAATTCCATTACTGACTTGGCACAAATAATACCCTTGGAAGTCTTCTTGTATGTTACTTATGTACAACGATCCGTTTTCTAAATGTTGCACTTGTCGAAGTCCAACGCTAACTTCCACATATTCTTGTGGTAGATTTCCTACAGTGCCACAAGAAAGTATAAAACGGATTAAATTAATGAAGAGATAAATCCTGCTCCAAACAAGCAGAATATTCATTCTTATACTCGTACAAACGATTAGGAGCAAGTAGTTTGCGAACCGAAATGTATTGCAGATTAAAATAAAAGTGAAGGAAAATGTTGTAGTTCAAAATACATGCAGCCTGTAGATATTTTACCTAAAAATATTTATGTTGCTGTATGTTTTAATATTCAAATAGAATTTCAGGAAGAACAAACAATCCTCTAGGATATTAAATGTACATTACTGGTTTAACGTAAAACAACAATTTATGTAAAGCACAACGACAATGGCAGAATGAAAGCAAAAAGTGTATGAAATTTCCTATTTGAGAGCAGCATGGAATACGGAAAGTAATGCGTATTTTATGGTATTCAGGAAATACGAGAATGATATGAAACATCATTTGCACGAGTTTCTTCCCTCAATGCAAAAAATTATGAAATAGTTGCGCGATTACCCCTTAAATTTATCAGCTCTTATCCTGCTGAATGAATGATATCATTCTGTCAGAGTCGGCACTAAATGTACTGATGATACTTGCACCTCATCTACAGTGTACCACTATGGGCAATGACTTTCACTAAAAATTCTGTTTAAATTCAAGCGCATTTATAAAGTTCCTTTAAAAGTAATGTCCCATTATGTTTTATTCCAAACTTTAGTATCTATAAAACGATGCCGAATTAAACCTATGATTACTGGCCTAGCTAACACCAAATTCTACCAAATGCATTCCAAACTGGACCTTAGTTCTGTTCATGATTAAAATCTGCACTAACAAAATTAAATTATGTATCTCAAATTTATCCATTTACCATTATTTCGATTAATTATATAGGGTGCGGCAGAAAGACCTCCCCGGTTTGGGAAGCATGTAGCTAGGGATAGGGTGTGGGTACAGCAGTGGGGACTGTGCCGTTAGAGAGCCGTGTTCATGCTGTTTTCAGTTCACATAATGGCTTGGACTAGAGAGTATCACACGTTTGTTGTTGAGCAGTTAATTCAAAATGCTACATTTTTCCCAAATCGAGATCTGTCTGCCGCACCCTGTACTTCAAAGTTCAATTTAAAACTATTTTATTAGAAAATAGAATGCTTTCGGTTTTGCATCAAGTTCCCGCGTCATCAATATGTAATTTAAAACACGAATTAAAAATGATTATTGCTAAATTAAATTCCAGTTCGCTAGCATGGTTTCTTATATGCTCACATATCTTAGTTTATTTTATATTCGTTATGCGGTTTTACATTGTGGCAACACCTTGAAAATCTACATTTCTTTAGAATTAAGGCTCGAAATGCAATGAAATGTGAGCAACTAATTGCACATTCTATAAAAGCAATCCATGACCATGCAATCTTACAGTAAACTAACTGAAAATTCACTCATGAAATCTATCGGAGCGAAATAAAGCCAATCTAATCTCATAAGAGATTTTATGAAAGGATGACAATCTTTACCTACTGCTTTCATCCAGGTATTTGTCGGCTCTGGGAATCCCTCAGCTTGACAATTGAGCATTGCATTTTGTCCAACAGCGAAAGTGGTATCTGATGGTTCAAAAGTCCACTTGGGAGGAACTAAAAATCCAGAGGAATTTCATTAACACAATGCGCTTTTACTATTCATATGATTGATTAGCAATCAAGACTCGTGCATCTGAGGTGTTGTGTGAAAATGCATCGCTTACCATTTACATTCAGTTGAGCTGTGAAATTCACAGAACCAGCCGAATTTTCCGCTATGCATGTGTAATTTCCATTGTGCAGAAAGGTGACCCTGGAAATGCTGAGTAAACTTGTAAATCCGTCAAACAAGCGAGTACTGATTTGCTGCGACTCGTCAATAGGGTTGTTGTCCTTCAGCCAGGTGATGGTGATTGGAAAATCTCCCATTCGGATAGTGCATGTGATCTGCGCACGCATCCCTTCGTATAAATCTTCGTCTTGAAACGAAAACGGGATTATCTTGGGTGGAACTGAATGAGAGAAAAGCGTAGAAAAGCCTCGCAGCCATTAATCCCTTCCAAATCACTCATTAATTACAGCTTCACCGACGTACGTGCTACGGGTTACACACCGATTGCAATTCATTCAAGTAGACATGCGAGATTCGAGAACGCTCGAATTAAAATTAGACAAACCTAACCGAATTAATAATGTAAACGTTTGAATCGAGCCCAGCATAAAAGATCACACAGTTCACATAGATTCGCTGAATTCCTTTTAAGTATGCTATGTTCATGAAACCATTATAGGACAGCTAGTTTTACATGTACTGTGTTTGCTTGTATTTGCTCCATGTTTCATAAATTTAACAGTACTTGCATCTAGACCTCCCCTTAAGCATTAAGATACAGACATGCAATCGATAATAAACCATTGATTTTTGTTGTACAGTATTTGAGCAATAGCGACCCTAAAATTTGGGATAGACAGCAAAGGCTTTCAACTCTAATGTGGAATGACAGAAAATATTCAATGCTAAATGCGATTCAAGTATTGTATATTGCTACGGTACAGAATGGACCAAAAATGTCCCATGTCGTTATAGTATATCTTCTCATATGTCATATTGGTTTTCATCATTGATTTTAATAAGAATTTTAGTTCTAAATTGGTGCTCTCTATATGATCTTCCTCATGTATGATAACAATACACTGAAAATATCAGAAACACATACCTAAAACTTTCACTTCAACACTGTTGCTGACACTCTGTCCAGAGGCAGAGTGCACAAAACATGTGTATTTTCCTTGGTCACTTTCCTTGCGAATATCGTAGATGACAAGAGTTCCATTTTGATAGACACGTTGGCGCAAATTAACAGGAAGTGTCATTCCATCTAAAATATAACAGATGCACGTTAACATCAAATACTAATTTCCTTTATCAGAGACTAGAGATGGCTTCTTCACTTATATTACTAAAGCGAAATTTATTGTTCATGAAGGCCATGTTATACCCACTTTATATAGGCCATCTGCACAATTAAAATATATAACAATGCAGCATGGCTTACAATTTCAGCATGAAAGCTATATGAAAGCTTCACAATTATACGAGGGCTTAAAAATCTGGAGTTATTCGCATTGAAGTGCTTTTTTGGATGTACATATCTATGAAGTTTGATTGCTGAATAACCTTTGCCGATAGCTGCAAGGCATATCAACAGAACAATGATCTCTTCATAAGGAACTGCATGGACTGTTCCCAAAGTATAGCAATAATAGCATAATTTTGGAGTCTATTCAGCAATGGCAAACATTTCAGTTACTATTGTCATCTGAAGTTGCACAGGTATCATTGTATATTTGATCACAAGATAGCTTTATACAGTCCAGAATATAGAGTTACAAGGTAAGGAAAATTCAGTAAACAAAGGTCCCCTGAAGCACAACTATCAATGCATCGTAAACTTCGAAACAATAAAAGGGAAAGTTGTAAGGAAGATATTCTCTTTCAAAATGTATCCATAACGAGATTGGCAATATGATTTGAAACCTCAAACCATGGCTAGAGTTGACGGCTCTAGGCAATGCAATTTCAAAATTAATCTTGGGGAAAATGGAGAAAAAAACGTTACAAGATACAAAAATTGCCATCAGCAATCACGTGTTTTCTTCTGCTTCTTCGGTGAGTTTCACATCTTACATCACACACAAAGCCAAAGCAAGAACTGGTGAAATGAAATGAAAAGTGATGCGAAGCGACAGGAAAAACCCAATTGAATTGTGGTGTCATGCAGCAAAGAAATCCTGATTGAAATGCATATTTTAAATGTCCCTGAGAAACTGTATTCATAGGCTATATAGCAATATATTTATATGGCGAATATTCAAATCTATCTTTATGTCCCGTTTCCCCGCTGATTTAGCAGACAATTGTTTGACACTTTTCAGGAATCCCCTCAGTTTATGAGGTCGAGATTTTTGCTTAAACCGGGTATTTGCGTCTTCTGCACCGCAATCTGTCAAACATGTCGCTACCTCCCATTCTCCACTTTCGATCTATCACTTCTTTGAAAGTTAAAAGAGTTACAGTTACATAACATGCTCATTTAGGCCTGCTGGAAGATGCATGGTTATTTGTGCGCATTATTCGGCTTAAATATACATCGCATACTTTTCATTTTACTAGCTCATTTTACTATTACCACTCTTGCTATTACTGTTTTCCACTTTGCATATTTTCGAAAGAAAATATGGAATGCACAAACAGCTATTTGAAAGTAGGCTACATGAATGCCAGCATTTTTGGAATTTCTAACTTACTTAGAACATCCTTGTGTTTCGTTCTGCATTGGAACACTATATACCTATCTTAAAATGAAATCAAGGAAATTCACAATATAATTCATCTATAGGTACATTAGTTTGGGTGAGTGTTCATATATGAATTTATCTGGTTTCTTAATGAGCATACCTATTAATTATTCATACATGTGCATATGAATAATATATGAATTCCGTACGATAATTACTGTATGAAATGATAGTTGTCCAATTATGTTCATATTGCTAAACACGCATAATATTATCATAAAGTACCCACCCCATGCATTTCAACAAAATAATCAATATACTGCGAAGTAAAAAAATATTAAGACTTCTGCAATAAAAAGATGCAACTATTGATTGCCCGCATTGATTGCATATATGGTTGTTTGTAGCCTGCATAGGCATATAAAACGTTCGCAATATGTTTACGGAAAGAGGGGGACGTCTCTATTATTTACACGGATTTAATAAATATTTATCTGGTGAAGTGCGCATGGATATCATTAAGAACCCCGCAAAACCAGCGTTATTAAATAACTCGCTCTACCGTAGAACATTTGATATGCTCAGAGAAATGCAGGTGAATACCATGCCAAGCTTATTTTGCATCCATCAATCCATGCATGCAGCTTCATATTTACATATATTCTCGATGTTCATTCCATAACTGCCATCACATTTCAGCTGTACATACTGCATGCCATCTTCAGAGTAACATACCATCATTCACTTGGGCTTATTTGATAAGGAAATCGAATAAGGTTTATTGAATAATGGAATGGTGCTCTGAAGATGACAATACTGCATGTTATATATCGAAAAATGTTGTTTTGTTGAATATGAATTACTAGATTTACCACGCAGGTCTGCCTATATAATTAATGATAGATCTCGCACAGTTCTTGACATTATTCTACATTATAAATGAATGTAGCCTTTCCAAACATTCAAAAGTATGAAGTGAAAAAAAGCCATCCCTTGTCTTGTGTGTATTCGAAGCTCAGAGCGATTTATTTATAAGTATATAGCATATATACCTTTTTCCCAAGAAATACCGGTTATAGGATAGCCGAAATAGCGGCATTTCACGTTGAAATTTTCACCAGCGACGACAGATACTGTTGGCATTGGTCGAATACCAGGTTCACCTAAATTTTAAGTGACAGATACAATTAGAGCAGAAGATGTTATTTATAGCTATCAGCACATTTTATAAGTATTAAGTGGTGATTTGACAGGTATGTTAAATACAACTATAAGTTACAGCTATTTTTCCAGGATATAAAATAGCATAACACGTTGTACATTGTGTATACCCAAAGTAACTAAATAATACACAAGTCCCAAAGTTTGGTATTACAGCGAAAGCCTCCAAGTTGTGACAATAAAAAATAACGACAGGCAGGAAATTAAGTCACTATGCTTCAGTTAGAAACCTGAAGATATATTTAGCAAGTTCATCAACGTTTCTCGGTTTAATTTTAAACACCACTGACTTCCAAGTGTCCACAATAAAAGAAACCAATAGGTGACAAATAGGCGAACGTGCCAGACATTCATAGGTACCAGTGTTCTCATCTAAGCTCTTGGGATAAATAAGTCACCACACTACATGTGCAATATGCAGGTGCTTCAACATGTTGGAAGAACACTTCATCATTGCAAATTTCATTTTGGTAGCAGAGCTACTGAAAACCTTTAAAGGTGATATGACACGGTTTTTTAAGGTACCCTGAAACTTAAATTACACGAAGGAAAACCATGAAGAAAGCGAATGTTTTCAGCATAATCTCTGTGGAAATTAGCAAAATGTTATTAACACTGAAAGTTTTAAGGTGTCAGATAGGAGGTCGGCTAGCATAGGCGAAACTTCTAACTGAAGTTCGAACTTTAGGGGCTAATAACATTCTACTAATTTTCAAAAAGATTTTATTGGTTAAGACTCGGGGTACATTATATACAAAATTCTTTCTAGTAATTGATCAATATCTAAATACAGCAAATAGGTTCTTAAAAAGTTAGAGAAGACTATGACATCATTATTTCCAATATTTCCAGCATTGCAATTTGTGTATAGGTACAGTATTGAAATAACATTTTTGCAAGAGAGACAAAATCACAGTATAGCCGCAACTTGCCTCCTTGAGAGATATACCTGGAACCAAAATCAATATAGACCCAGTCATGTTTAAGAATTATCTCCAAAAGTATACATGAAGCAATTTGGACTTTTCTTTGTACAGTATCATAGTTGGGATCCATTAAAAAAATGCTTTTGAATCTAAAGATCTCCACCCAGGATGCCAGTGGCCTTGGATGTCCCAATGGTTATAATTTGAAATTGTACAAGGAATTCTTATATATACAGGCGCACTTTACAGCCAGCAGCAAAATTAAATTTGAATTGGAAATAGGATTGCGTATGTTGCAAACTCTTATATTTCGATAACAAATTTCCTTAATGTATATACAAGAATATTAACATCAATACCGTATATATGAATGAATGAGCACTGTACACTATAGGTTACATAAATACTGTATCAAATGCATATACAATAAAATATGAAAGGGCAAGCCTTGAAAACGTCTCAAGGCAAAAATATTTATTTGCTTCCAGTTATCCATGCATCATCTCTTAAAATGACATTGCAATGTGATCGATATACTCTGAACTAACTCGGAACGAGCTACATTTAATTTATTCATTATTCCATTATTAATTAGACATACACAACTATGAAAAGTCAATACTTACCATAAACGCTGATACGCTCCGTGTGCACCGCTCTTCCAACTCGATTGACAAATATGCAAGAGTAGTCTCCACCATTTTCCACGCTAAGTTTGCTCATGTTCAAAAACATGACCACATCGCCTCCGGCTGCTACCGAGTTGCTCATGTACATGCCGATACCAGGGAGCAGCTGTTCCTCGTTAAAGTACCATGTGGTTCGAGGGGATGGATTGCCAGACGCTGAACAACGCACAGATAACGAGGTGCCCTCTTGGGCCACCAACGGTCCGAAGGTTTCCACCAATTCTGGAGCCGCATCTATACAGAAATAAAATTCATTCTAGCCAACTTCCATCCACCAATGTTCTAATGTATACATGAATGATAGCTGCGAGCTGCAGATAACATTGCCACAACCCAAGGGTCCATCAATACTTGTCACGAATCAGTGTCGGTTATTTCCTCAGACAAGACGGTGATTTGCCTTATTCTAAAAAAATTATACCATATGTATGTCTATACGAAAGCACCTCGCAATCTCAAATAAAAGCCTTGTTCAAATAGGATCACAGAGTAGCTCTAGTATAAAGCACATAAATTGGCTCAAATACAGGCCAGCAATTTCAAAATGATGACAAGACAAACAAGAACCAGTGAAATATGAACATGGCCATTTTTGAAGTGCGGGATCAAATCTAAACATCAGAGAACGAGAGGGTTGATTGCGAGTAATTCAGCAACTGAATGTTTGATTGAAATTGTGCAATATTTGTAATGTGATAAATTTTGGAAAGAATTATCACTTACTTTTGCGCTACTCTGAATGAATGGGTCATGCATGACAGTTATATGTGCCAGAGGAATTTGTATATAAAATTTATATATAAAAAGCACAACACTTTGTTTCACTTAAACTTGACAATCTGACTGCGCCTTCTACCAGATTCCAGGCCATTTGTCTTTGGCCACACGTGCATAAATATTTGAACGTACATACATGCCAACCTATTATTTAACCCTGTGGTGCCCTCCCGGGGATTTTAAACAACCCCCGTCTTTTATTTCCACAATAAACAACTGGATTATATAATGAAGGCAGCAATTTTGTTATTTCCTGACACAGATTTGTTAACCTTAAAGCAACAAGAAGGTTACATCTATAACGTAATTTTAATGCTGGAATGAATAAGAGAGAAACTACGTTTCGAGTCGCTGGCAAAAATATGTAAACAATTATTTCGATTAATTTTCCAAGTAAAAATTGTAAATGAACTATATCAATCTCACTGGAAAAAAAAAGTTAAGCAACGCAAATGTATATTCTTGACAATTCTGCACAAAAGAACAACTTTTTGATGTTTTATAAATTTTATGAGGCGAAACGTCATCAGAGGCAATCATAACACATTTCCATTAATAAATGAAACGCAAATAAGGGAAGCGATACCATTTAATTGTTACCTTATTTATAAGAGCAAGATTTATAGGTATATCTTACAAATCAGAATTCATGGCGAGTGAAAATATTATCAGCGAAGCTGCAGAGAAAACAACCCACAAAGCGACCCCAAAGATGCAACGCAGGGAAGCCAACTCAAATGTGCAGTTATAATCGAATCGCTTGCAATGAGGAAGCAATATTTAACTATAATTCTGTCAACTGACATTTTGTCTAATACCTGCAGCTGTAATATTACATTACAGTTAGAGTCAGTCAACATAAAAATGACGATAAAAATGACGTCGTGCTTTAAGTGAAGCAAGTGCAAAAGCCACATTTCTATGCATTTCAGTTGTATAATTTACATGTGTGCTGCTAGTAATTGGGGCATTTAGACACCTGGCTAGTCATGGATTATAACCAACAGTAAAGGTGTCATCACTAAGTCTACAAATGATCAAAATATGTGATATCCTAATTTGAGCTTTTGCATACAACATAGGGTCTTTACATAAAAACTATCATATATATCAAACATGTTGTTTAACTATTTTAATTCAAATTCACTGCAGTGAAGTTGCAAATTCGGGAATCCGATTAATTTCTGCCAACATATGAGGTTAGCTGCAGAATTTATGACAACAAATCGCAGCTCGATTTTTCATATTTTCATAGCTGCTCCCAATTTTTAAATCGTATTTAAAAAATCTGAAATGTCTTACACAGACGACAAAAATGAATAATGTTTGAAGGGATATAAATCTTGCTGAAAACTTTTAATGCAGTCTAAATAACAAAAAAAAATAGTTACGTCTTATAAAACTGAACATATATCTGGGGCATTATCCGGTTGCTCTAACTTTTACCCCGAATGATACTTTGATTCATGACCATGTTATGCCACATGGGAATTTCATCTTGTTGCCAGGTTGAAAGAGGAATTGGCAAATGATGGCCCAATATGTCTGTCCACAGAATAAAAACCAATAAGAATGGACCACCAATCTTGGCAATCGCCTAATGGAATCCCTCCTGTGTAAACATTTTTTCTCATTTCCCAGTGACTGGCCCGTAATTAAGCGCGCAAGGCAAGATAGTAAGAGGTGGATGAAGTCTTACCCCCTAGAGTCAACTCTGCAGTACCATGAACACTTTCCCAGTCGTTTTGTGCGAAGCACTGCCACATGCCCTTATGCGCTTTCTGCACTGCCTTCAAGTGGATCACTTGATTGGAGAGTGATCTGCCGCTGTCATCCAGAAGCATTTCTCCATCTTTGTACCAAGAAATCGATGGTGTAGGGTGCCCGGACGTGATGCAAGTCATTGTTGCAACTTTTCCGATATCTACCGCTTGTTCATGTGGTTGGATGTACACGGAGAGGGCCACTGTCCGTCCGGTTACACAATGAGCCAGATAGAGCACAATAGAAACTAAATTATCAATGCCACCAAAAATATCCACCCCTAAGAGCATGGCCAGGTGGTACGAGGACACAGTTCTATTGATTGCAATCTTTAACAAAACCTTGTCGGCGAAGGAGCAATTTGGCCTACTATTGTTGTCCCGTTTTCTCCTAACAATGCTACTTATCGAAGTCGGATATAAGTACAGTATGCACTATAGACTATTGTAAAGAGCAACATGAAACTTTTACCAATAACCGTCAGTGAAATTTCCGCAGTTTGGTTGCTGACGGTGTTGCTGACATAACACACATAAGTGCTCTTATCTGAAGGACGAGAGTCGGAGATAAGCAACGTGCCCCCAAATTGTTGCACCCTATCATTGGGAGGCAGCGGGATTACTTGACTATTATTGGTCCTCACCAGCCAACTGTGCAGAGAAAATCGTAAGTTGGATGGAATTAAAGCAACGAACAACATCGCTATAAAAACAAAAATATATGAATTTCGCCTTAACTAGAACGAACCATGTATTTTTTAAAAACCCTTTTATAGAATAAAATTAAGTATAGTGAAAGTGGAAATGAACGTTTAGCAGGCTCCGTAGCAGTTAGAGAATGATGTATAGTACAATAAAAAGACCTAAATGAAGTAATTGGAGAAGTAAACAAGCGAAAGTTAATAAGTCACCAGCAGACCAAATAGGTCGTGTGTGTGTTAAGGAAGATTCAGTAGAAGCGAAAAAAGGATCGAATTGTTAGAGTAATTGAAAAAGAATTGTGATAAGGGAAGATGCATAAGTTGTCTCGATATTAATAGAAGGAGAACAATTGCAGAGTTATCTCATTGTTACACACCACATGTAACTTACTGGCGTCGATATTAAAAGAGAACTAAGACAATGTACTATGATAAATTAAGATACGCTTCAAGGAGCTTTTGGCATCTAACAGACTAAGATTATATTGACATTCTTCTGAGCTTAGTAAATTCATGTAAACAAAAATGTTCTTAGTCATATTGACAAATGTGGAACTCAACAACATGCAAGATGTAGGTGAACCTGGAGAAGGAAATTGATTTTGGTAGTAATGAAAAAGATTGCAACATTACAGATGGGATTGAGACCACAGCCAAAGAATGACAAGAGTAATTTACCACAACAAATGCAGACAAGGGGAAAAAAAAGAAGGTACTCTTGTTTAACATTATTTATGGCGAATTGAGTTGTGGTTGTGTGACTTGCAGATCCAGAATAAAAATTCTGCATATTCAATTCAGCATGCTCTGAATTTCAACAGATTAATTACAAGAATTATGAACGAACGTGTTCATTGTAAGCGAGTCTAAAAGGGAAATGAATTTGCTTAGGAATAAAACGTATGATTCTTAAAATGTTGACAAATTATTGAAGTTTTTTATGACCAGAAAAATTGATTCAAAATTTTGGACATCAACATTTTTTCCCTGTTTCTCTCGTTATATTTCTAGCATTATTTCTTAATATCCAAAAATTTAATTATATCTTTGTGTTTGATTATGGACATCCAGAACGCATTTGCTTACACACCACAAATTTAATAGGAGTTGGTCCATATTTGTAGACTACGTATTTTCACATATTATCATGGACGTCGTTTATGTAAAGGTCTCTTATATTGCATGCTTGTCACGTTCGAGACATTTGTATATACATCGAAATTTTTGCGTGACATGATTTAACTTCACATTTCCATAATAACGATTTCATATGCCATTCGATATAAATGTTTGTCGCCAAAGATGGCCTTCATACTCCTAGACACTGAATAAAAAATCTGGCTTTCGTGGTCGTAGGAAATGTATTTTATGAAGATTCTGCAGATCTCAATCTTCACTAAAAGGCAAATGATTTTCTTTCATATTCAGCATCGTGTTTCTCAAAAGACACTTGCTGACAAAGAAATGCAACACGTTTGTGCAAGCTGGTTGTTCACATTTATAAATCACTCGTTCACTCCATTTGTCTTACCAGACAATAGCAATAAAAACAAACAATTTTAGAAAGTCCAAATGTGAATGCTCAGAAATTTTAAAAACTACAGGGTGCACTGTAGGTCAAAACTAGAAAAACCAGGCTGACACACGGAGAAGACTACTTTAGGGCACACTCCTATAGAAATGTCTTCCATTTAAAAACAGCAAAACGTGATAAGTAAAAGAATGCCTCCAACATCACATCAAACACTCCACTTGTTAGTACCTACAAACCATTGCGTGATTCTTGAGTGGGTAAAAAAGTTTGCATTTGTGTGACACAATCAATAGTTGGCATATTGAGCAAGTTCTGTCATAGAAATAATTTTGTGTTGCCTTTTGTTTTGTATTTTGTACTATTATGCTAGACATATTCTTCCTATAAAATGTTTTCCCACACTGCGGACATTTCCACGCAGAAGTGCTCTCGAGTAAACTTCTTTGTATTAGCACACTATGAGTCTGGGCTTACAGGACACCTTGGATATTCACATTTCCACCGTCATATAACACGTAATATATGCTACAGCCATGTGACGGAGTTTAATTGAGCAAGTCACCTGTAGTTTGGTGCAGGGTGCCCTTGGGATGCGCAAGGCAGAACTGCCGTATCTCCTGCCCGGACGCTCACAGAAGCTTTGCTGTCAGTTATCCGTGGAGAAACGCTGCCCCGAGGATCTAGCAACCATTTACACTTCGTTAGCTAACAGTTTTAATGAACCGCCTGAGCGCATTTCACGCCACGAGATGTCCATGCAATTTCACGCAAGGCAGCATTTCCCATATAAAGTGCATCTGCATGCAGTTATAATGCAGTACGCACGAACCGTTCTAGTTTAATGCGATTTAAGGATTCCTTGTGGTGGGTGTCAGCACAGAAGCGAACCCCGTAATATATGAATTGCCAGCGTTTAATAGCGGATCAATGAAAATCGAAAACTGCGTCGCGTCAGATTATACGCAGGGTCCAGCCAATCATAATTAATAGGCCGGCTATTATACACTCAAACGTGTCATGCCCAGGCAACGTATCAGTTGCCAGGACAATGATTAAGCCAATCACCGTAGACAAGTATATATGGTTCATTTCAATTTAAAAAATCTCAGACGTGATTATGCAGGTTTGATTGGCATAATTACATGCGAGTTGACAAACCATGATTTGCAGGGCAGCAGCCTGGTGGGGTTCTGATGTTTGAAAAGAAGCAAACAGCACGAAATCCAACATTTGAAAATAATTGAAGATGCTAATTTTGTTGGATATACTTGTGTTTTAACATGGGCACATTTATCAATTACTTGTGCATTTCTTTCTTTCTAGATTTTTATGTTTGTTGCGTTCTCATAGCGCCAACATCTCCTTTTCCTAGCTGTTATCCAAGATAATTTCAAGCAGAATTACGTACCTTATATATTAATTATTTTATAATCTAAGGTTGTTGTTACTTTTTAAAATTGGATCTTTACATGCGCACTTTTGTCTCCGATTTCCGTCACAGAAACCAGGAAAAATGGTCATGTGCAATCAATACCTTCTAAACAATGATTCTCAGTGCTTTTGTTAAAATGTAATACTGTATAAACATGTACGGGGGATACACAACTTGCAACAATGTAAACCAAAGATTACTTAACATGGCATGATCTCATGTGACTACAGTGCAGAATACGAGCCGAATGCACTCGATAATAATCAATGGCATTTGCTCCTAACCACATTTCGGTCACCCGCATAGCCAGAATTGTGGGAGGTAATAATATACAACATAGAGAAAGGAAGACTTTGATGAGATTGAATGATTGCAATTACCCTGACAAACACTGAATTCAATCAAAGTTGGGGAGGGGATGTTAGTAAATGACAAAGTAACATTTATTATTTTACTTGAAGGGAAGTCCAATAAATTAACAAGTCATGAAGTAGAAAAAACTAAGTTTTTTGGATAATACGTTTTATTTACTCATCGAAATGAGCATAAATGTTGTTCTTTAAAGGTGAACTGACAGGGTTTTGTAAGGTATCCTGATAATTGGTTTGTAAGTAGCTATTTGTGTCCCTTGTACACTGGCACAACCAGAAATCCATTACAAATTGAAAAAAAATGTTATACGCTCAGCCGTTGCTCAATTGTTCGAAAGTCAGTACCTTTCTCAGTGCCTTTTCCATAGAAACCATAGAAACGCTTTGCTCGGTAAAACGCGTATAACTTTATTATTTTAATTTGTAATGGATTTCTGGTTGCGCCAGTGTATAAGGGACACATATAGCTTCTTACAAACAAATTATCAGGGTACCTTACAAAACCCTGTCAGTTCACCTTTAACAAGCATACATACGAGATTCTGAAAATATAAGAGTTACTTGTCAAGTTAAAATACGAGTTAAAATATTTAGTATTACAAAGAATTAATATTTTTATAATGAAGAAAAATCCGTTAACGGGAGCGTCACTGTCGCGACATTAATTGAAGTTCGCGTGGGTTGTGCAGTGAAAACAACCCATGAAGCAACCCCCGCTTTGAATTTTGAAAGTGAAATACTCTCAAATCTGGGCTAATAACCAAAGAAAAATGTTGATAGATTGAAATGCATCATGAGACTGGTCTGCATACCAAATTTCAGCTTTCTAAAATGTGGGGAACTTGGGGTAAAATAAGCTAAAAGAAGTTCCTGTGAACCAACACCCAAACTCCCTGTTTATGACGAAAGCATATAAATTTAGTAAAAATGTGCAAGAAACACCTAATGGCGCAATTCATGAACGGCTCCCAAAAGGAACATCTGGAATCGTAGAAAATGTGTTAATTTTAAGCGCAGAATATTAGAATATTTTGATATTTAGCTCGTTCGAGCCTTCATTAATGGTATGCAAAAAATATTGAACCCAATTTCTCTCAAATATTATTCCAACTGCTATCAGTTAACGTTGACGTATGAAGTCTTTTGTAATAAATCTAGTCCGATTCTGATTTTACTTAAATGCGTTCCAAGTTACAACCATGGACTGCACTGAAGTCAGATAAAGACGTCATTATTTTCTAATCTGCATGGCATATGGAATGCATGGCTGCAGACCAAATGTGATTTATTTAACTCAACAATTTATACGCTAATGAAGAGAATGGGTGCCATGACACCAGGTCATTGTTAGATTGCCGGTTATACCATGCAGTCTGCAGTGGAATCCAAATCCCATTTCAACCAGCAGAGTGGTGTCTAGTCAAGCAGTATCCAGTTGGAACAGTTTGAATTTGGCTGACATGAAACTACCATTTCTATACGAAATAAGTGAAACTGCTTTCACACCAAAGTGACAAGTCCTGACAAAACCTATTTTATCCAATTCCTCTTTCTGCCTTGTCAGATTTGTAAGACGTCAAAGCGAGATGTCCACATTAAATTACATACTACAATTTCAGGACACACAAATACCAAATTTTACAGCCGTTTTTTGTAAATAAAAACATTACTATAAAGCTCTATTCCTAGTTGGACTAGAATTAAATTTATTATGTTACGAAGTGGGTCTATAAGGAACGTTCCATATGTTCTTGAAAGGAAACAGAAATAATTTAGTTACATTAATATTGAATTAATTTTAAAATTTGTCCAAATAGACAACTGTGCATTCACTTCATCAAAAAATAATGAATTAAGTTATTTAGAGTGCAGTAGGCTATGGTAATTTATTACTATCTGTGGTTTACTTAACCAGGCATGGTACTCTAGTTTCCATACTACTTGTTTCGTATTCAAGCGATTCGTTACATACATAGTTTAGCTAGTACAGGGCTTCTGGTAAGGGATGGTTACTGAATAGTGAAGTGCACTTCATCGTGCTATATAGCAGATAAAAACCAACACCTCAGAGACTCGTGGTGAGTGGTGGACGAGTGCAATGTTTAAGAATTTGTAAATGTTGTATAGCCCTATACGCATGTATGACAGATATTTTTTCTGTGCCACATCACATGCAGTTGGTTGCTGAACCAGTTGAAGTGGCAAGGGATCTTTTACATAGCTGTATATAGCAATTTGACAAATCTAGGAGCAGCATCGTGCTCTTTGGCCACAGAGAAGCGTTCTTTTATCTTTGAACATTATTTTGCAACATAAACATTAGAATGCAAGAAGCGTTTCAGGAAAGGTGGCTTCGAGCAACCTAAAAGGAAAAGTTACCAAAACAACACAAACACACTTGGGGAAACACCACCAGCATCGCAACAGCAATTGCCAGGATATCAAGTGTAATGTCACTAAAATGTCTTACGAAAATATGTTTTACTATCTGAATAACACGTCTTTTGATTCCCCCTTCCCCTACTAGCGCCAAAACCTGATTTGAATTCGCAAGTACATATTTACATATCCTAACAATTGCACATGTAGAAATAATATAATATCATTGCTATTTGTATTAATAATTTGTAATGTTCAATATATGTAAACTTTGTTCAGAGAAAATTCATCCAAGATAAAGTGATTGGCCCAACTAAGATTAGATCCCAAGTCGCAGATTGCCACATTAATTCTATGCATCTTTAATAATTATCATATAATTTCTATACAAACGCCGTTTGTTTGTTTTTCCCCCCTATTTTACATTTTTTGTAAGTCTGCACGCTGCTTGTAAACAATAGATTGCTTGCAGTGATTGGTTACATTCAACCGTATAGAAAAATCGTTGCTGATTACGTGATTCAGTCCACCAGACCGAATATTCAACGACCAATAGGAGAATATTTGCGGAAAGTGGATATCTATATGCAATACTACAATACTCTAATTTTCATTACAAATGCATAAAATTGGCTGCACATCACCGATAGAAATTTAAATTATGTGATCTAAGCTGTTGGTAGGTATAGATCATCAGTCAGTGAATCATTGAAGACAAAAGTTATCCAATTCATTTGTTTCAAAGTAACAAAAAAGTGCATACATTCTCCTTAGTTCCAAGCCGCTAAGCTCGTATACTTCATTAGATTCCAAACCATTCTCCAACTAACTGGTTCCAACATGCCATTCATTACAAGGTCTTTAAGAAAATAGCTTGTCCTGATTAATTTGAATAGGCTACTTAAACATTACAAAGGCTGGCACTACGTTCTTCGTAAAAGTTTTGTTAAAATCCAATGGCAAACATATTCTGTGATCTATTCGAATCACGTTTATTTGAATTAATAACCTAGTCTTGGCTGGCCCGTGAACGTTAGTTTATGAATATTATTCTTCACTGGGATGAAATATACGGAAAGGGTTCGGCATCAGATCTCAATAAATATTGTAGGACGCAAAATACTTCATTCTTTTCTCCTCAGTAAGAAAATATGCCACAAATCATCATAAACGACCGACTTTTTCTTTCAGCAGTCTCTTTATAATTTATTAAATTCATGATAAACTGCGAAAATTCTATGAGACTATATTGTGTAAAGAGGGCACCCAAGTATCTCCCAAAAAAATGTAATGTTTTGAAAGATTTTATGCTAATAAAGCAAAAATGGGGCAACGAAATTGGTTTTTAATAAGTAGCTAGCCTACGATTTCCCAATCAGGTCGCATAACTTTTTTTCTAATTTTAATAATTAAATAGTTAATATGTAATATAAAACTTTTCTTGTTCGACGAGTGAGACATGAACGAACAATGCTGAATCCATACGACACCTTTAATCTTGAAATCCCGAGACATTTGGCCTGGAGGATACCAAATCAATACGTACACTAGCTCTCTCAAAACCACAAGGGGTTCTCATGTCGAAATAGAATTTGGATTACTAACTGATTGCATATATTCCATTAAACTTTATGCTATATGAACTTTCATTTGTCATTTGTTGAGATTCAAAGTTGTAAAAGGGACATCTTGCTCTGGCATTGTCCTCTATCTGAATTCACTTGGAACATTTTTATGGCGCTGTACAGGCGGTGTCAATATTTTTGAGATTAGATTTATAAGCTTTCAGTTGCTGCACTGAAAATCCTTTACATCAGATCTTATGCAAAGAGGACCCTTTATATCCCATATCTATGTCATCATAAGGAAGAGTTGTGCATTTTCTTGGGAACGTAGCATCAAACTTTGTAGCACTGACTTAAAAACATTTACTTGATTGCGTAAAGCAATTTCGCTAAGAGAAACGCTGCATCCGTTATGATCACCACCTGATGAACCAAACCTTACTCGTGACGATGAGCTTTCCAGCAGTTGAGCTAAGTCTCGTCTCTCCTGTCAATCGGTGCTGAGTGCGGCATCGGTAACGTTGCTGAGCTTCTGCAGGCCCTGCTTCACGAATATGCAGCTCTCCGGTAGGCATCATCAGGAAATTTCCGTCTGAAAAACCATTTCAGAAATATCACAAATCTGTATTCCAACGGTACAGCAGCCGAAGCGACAGATGGAGTCCAATATTGCTTGCGGCCATAAACTGACGCAAGCTCCGTTTCGGAATATACTATACAGTGGAGTCGTTTCCGGAAATCACTGTGCAGTCGGATTTATTCGGGAGTTTTTCATCTGCTCATTGCAGTAGAAACTTATTACCCATGTTCGTGAGATGAATGCATGTGTGTTATTCAGCCAATTTCTTTCAACATCACGCTAATAACAAATCCCATCTTTCTCTATAATGTGATTGCATCGGAGAATTGCATCGGAGAACTGGCACCGTCAGCATTGCTCTTATTATTAGTACGGCATGTGCTTCATAACTTCGCGAACATAAGTAATTTATGGTTACTATTAAACCATAACACAATGTATTTTATTAATGCTATGCAAAGGAAATGCTGAACTAATTTACACGTTGCATGTTTCATAACATTATGTAACTTCAAACTAAAATTTTAAAAGGGGAAATATTAGTTGTGCGTGTATGTACTCGTAACCTTTAAATGTTACAGAATTATAGCCTAGTGTTCAAATTGTACTGCATGAACTGTTTTCATCGAAAATATTGCTCCTTAATCATGGGTTTCGAATACATTACCCATCACACATCCATGATTGTTCATCCTATCCCAATTTCCGTTCCATTTATTAATTTCTGTCCCATCTGCACCAAGGTGTGCACTAAGCCAGAAATAAAATTTGGCCGCAATGCAGCAAAAAGAATAGCTTAAAATTTGGGAGTAAGAATAAGTTCTATATGAGAATGTGTTTTCCTGCCCCAGTAGCTTTCCAAAACCTGTTCCACTCAAGTTTAAAATACATAATACATTGTATTCCCTGGCATTTAAAATCTTTTAATGTTTAATGTGACATAAATTACATTGCATCCTAAAAATGAAATATGTAGGCCAGCTAAATTAATATTTGAAGTTGGGATGCAGATTGGAAGTAAAGTTACTGCGTTCATTTTAATTGTGCAAAAGTCGGCCATGACAGCCAGCTTGTTAACAGTTGCACCCAAGGCGATTCCAGATCATCAGGGGAGCGACCCAAGGGCATCATATGTGGTGCCAGCGCAGGCTTGCCACCCACTCAAACAAAGCGCCCCTTTCCCTCCAAAGGTTGGTGGGACGAAGATGGACCATCGTTCTGCATCCTGAACCTTCGGGGAAGAATCGTATACAGGGCTCGAGTAGTCCCAGATAGTAGTGATAGGAGCAAACGGTCAATAAAGCCAATATTGTTGCACTTGGTGCGCAGTGTCCATCAGATGTCGATAGACCAGTGTATGGAGGTTCCATTATACTAAGACCCCTGGACCACCCACCATATGGACTCGACGGCAAACCTTTTATACTGGGTTAACAAAACACACAAAATAGCTTCACACAGCATTTTTGTTATAAAAATGACACGGTTTGTAAAGCTATACTGGAACTAGGTCTATACAAAGTTAAACTAAGAGTGGAAACTGAATAAAGCAAGAGTTGTTTCAAAATCTCTTTGAAAGTTAGTAAAAGTTATTTGAGCGTCTAAAAACGGTGTGCTGTTTATCAATTTTAGTCATCTCAGAAAGAGGACGCATCCACGCAGCAAAATAATGAGATAAATTCAAGAACTCACAATTTTGGCTTCCTTATACTAACAATAGCCCAACAAATAAGAAACTGAGTCGCCAAGTTTGTGGACGTAAGACATTAATTCCTCGCATGAAATCCCATCAGCGTTGAAGTGAAAGGAATAGGCGTAGATATGGCTGCCCATAAACAAAGCTTGCCAAATCTTCAGTGCTCATAAAGTTACGCATCATTTCATTTTGGATAGCCGACAATAATAGCATATATACTAATATCTTAGATAACATTATGAAGCCGTTTAATCTGTTTACTCGATAAGATGAACGCCACTTCCAATTTAGAAAGCTAAAATGAACTATTGTCTATGCTGCATGCAGACATTGATTATCCAGAGAAAATCATTCAAGCAACCATAAAAACAATTTGCAACATGAAACTATTGCAAGGAACATCCGGGATTCTGGGATGCAATGAGATGCTTCAAAAATTGAGTTAGGGTGAATATACACTAGTATAATTTCATATTTATTTAAGATGCTCGACTAGAATTTGAATATCGTATATTCACTGCTGGTTAATCCTTAAAAATTAACAGCAATATTATGCGAATGGAATAAGAAAAGAAAGCTTGCCATATCATACGATCACTTTATTATGCTGGTTTCGCATTTCTCATTAAGCATCTTGCATACAAATTGTGAAATTCGAAATTCTGAGTAGTTTGTGCTCCGTTCAAATATTTTCCATTAACTTTCAGCATTATTCACATGAGGGCCAGCTCAAGTGTAATCTGGTAGAAATATTATTGTGATAACTCAATGGATGTGGCGAAGGAATTTAACATTTGAACAAGAACACAGCAGCATGCAAGAAAGCTCCTCTGCAATCATGAAAACTAGCGAAACAGATGCAAGAACTTAATGGAAAAGGGAATGCAAGAAGGGAGCCGAACAGAATGAAGAAGGAAACTAGGACAAGGAAAGCAAGACAGAACAGGAAAACAGTTCCACAAAATAACGAGTTACCACTCAATGCGTTCATACAAACGACAAAGAATAATTTTCCCATATACACGTGCATAATGTTTCTTAGCAAATGCATTTCATTAAGTTTTGGATAGACTTTCTCTTAAACTTGGCATACAACCTGATAAAGGTTAACAACTGAAAGATTCAATGGATTGAAGGGACAATGGCTGCATTTTATAATTATGCATTTAATGAAGCTAATAACTTATATGACATTAACCCCTAACAAGTACGTTCAACACCGATCTCTTATCAGCAAAATATTCAAATATAATACACTGCCTTACCTGAAGTTCCAGCTATAAATTTTGAAACCCAAATGGCCCTTTTGGGTGCAATCATCCAGAATCTAGTCTGGATTTCACCAAGTATTTTGTCTACTAATTTCACCATCATTAAAGCGATGGCAGATTTTCATAATGCACAATTAGTTTCCATTTCATATTTAGTATGTACAGTATGTAATTTCGCATTATTAAATTACATTAATGTTAGGAAGCGAAGGGTTTCACCGAACAGAGCGAACATCTAAATTTTTACCCTTTCCACTTCGTTTTTTTAAATGACAATTACATATTTCTGTACAATTGAGAAAAATATGGGTCTGACGAAACAAGATACACACTTGACACTAGTAATTTTTTATTTGCAGGGTTTCAGGATTTAATTCCTAGCCTATATAGGGTACTACTGTCCTTCCAAAGAAAGATTGAGCCAGGACGGTGCCAAGGACCAATTTTGAGGGGATGCACGGTTGCAGGTGTGCAGGCTATGACGAGCAATATGACCACTGCTATTGTTGCAACAAACTGCAACCATGCAACCCTTTAAAACATGAAATTGTCACCGTCCTAACTCAATATTTCTTTGGAAGGACAGTATATAAGGAAAGAGTGTCATCCATACCTGGTCTTACCAACAGTACACCTACTGTAAGTGCCATGAAAGATTGTGCCAGAAATGAGAAGAGTCGACTCATTTTATGGGTCGGGGTTTGATTTACCTGCGTTCAGGCCGGCAGCGTCACGTTACCAGTATTGCCAGTATCAAACCCCGACCCCTAAAATGAATCGACTCTTCTCATTTCCGGCACAATCTTTCATGGCACTTACAGTACATGCCTGATGTTTTGGCTCTTTGCTGTCTTAAATAAGCTAATTAAAAAGAACAGCATCATACAGGCCTACCTACACCTTTTTGGCTGAAGCCCTTAGAAAGGAAATTGGTCTTGACACTCTTCGTGCCGTTTTTACTTAGTCGCAATTGAATAACAGACTCACAAAACTCTCCCCAAGGATTCTTACCAACAATCACTTTCAGCAGCGTTTGTATGAGCTCAACAGCAGTTCGCAGTTTTCACTGCAACACTCGATTGTTAGGACGCCATTTTACAAATTTAGTTACTTTTGCCATTTTACCCAACTACACACGTGCACATGCTATCGTTATGACAAAACCACTTGTCCAGCACTTGGAATCTAAATATGCTTACTAATTAGTTTTCAAAATAATTTATTTTGCGCATAATGGAGTTTCGGTGATCCAAATCCTGCAGAATGTAACATTTATATGCATATTCTGAATGAGAAGAGTAGGTCTACTTTAATTATGGGCACTCAGTTTTTACACGGATATGACGTCATTTCTCACCCGGGTGTAAGTGTAAATAGCTAGACGAGAAGATTGAGAGTGTGATGTGCGCCTGGTAATTACAATGGGCATAACTAACACTTAAAAGCTAAATTCGCACGTCATTTTCGGAGCTGCACATTAGATATTGTAAAGCACGTTGGTTGCGAGTGAATTTGGTGTTATCGCATCAGTAATTCACAGCCTATTACACAAAGGGTGCATGTATAAATGCACGCAATATACTCGAGTGGATTTCGTCTTGCCTGTGAACGCTTAAAAACTAATTTCGCCTTCGGAAAACTGAACACGGCAGCAATATATAGCCAGTTTAATTCTCGTTTATATTTTTACTCGTTAGGTTGCATAAAATGCTGCTAGGCTTGGCAAGTTTATATGACAATGCGAACTAGAAGTTTATAAATAAAAGTTTACGCGGAATAACATCGAATGAGACAATTTGCATGAAAATGTGACCTTTCTGAAAATAACCAGCAGATATAAAATTGCTACAGTCAGTAAATGGAGAGCTGATAATAGCGTTCATAAAATATGATTAATTGAAGTAATACTATACAGGGTGGATAACAAGTCTGTATCTTTGTATGTTTTTACGATTGATATGTATCAAAAAAGTAATACTGCGGACAAATAGGAAGTCATATGTGCCCTTTCAAATGGTGCCAAAATTGTGAAACCTTGCCCCTTGTTTCAAAGTCATCTGTGTTATAACTTTTCAACTGTGCAAGATTTGGGTATTTGAGGCTTGCATTGCAGATGCATGCCGCTTCATGACGTCACTGGGTAAAGGTAAACACGCACATGCAAGCCTCAAATACCTAATCCCCTCAAAAACCAGTATTCAGGTCGGGGGAGGGGCCCTCTTTCTTGAAATGGACAGTAGCGTGGTATCCTATGGAGCAGCGTTGAAGTTCAATGTATATAAATCTTGAAGAGGGTATATTTTTCCAATATTAGACTATTACGACTAGTAATAGTAAAACAACTGGAGATTTTACATCATTTAAAGAGGCTGGAGTATAACAGTTTTAGCTTCAATACAAGTTTTCTGGAATGCTTATTTATAATGTAGCATGGTTGTCTTAGACCCTTTCTGAACGCCCTCCGTAGAGAGGTCCTGATGGTCAAAAGAAGAATTCCCTAGGTCTCCTCCTATCCTTGTCTCCATGCCATTGATTCCTTGACAACCACCGAAGATAGGTGGCATGGAGACAAGCTCAAAGTGGCATGAAAAATTCAAAACCGTGATGTCACCCGTTGTTTGGCCCAAGACAGAGCAGCACAAATGGGATTGGCCTATAGGCATTATTATTTGGTATGGCTGCATGGCACTTGCTTTGTTTTTGCATATTTCGTTGTGACTAAGGGACTGTAACTGAAGTACTTGCTCTCATCGTTAAAACGGTTGTGCACCTAGAATTACCGCTCCAACTATACAGTGGAAATAGTTGAGAGTATTTCAAGGCAAAGTTTAATATTTTAATAGTAATTCATATTCCATATACTATAATCAATCTCCAGCCGAAATCACGATTTTAAGAAATCAGACAGAATATTAAAAACTGTTAAGATTGAATGGACCTATGTAAGTAAAATATGGCTTCTATGCAGCAAATGTTGTTAAATCCAATCCACACGATTACTATAAACTAATTTAGTAGGTCACATGATTATGACCATTATAAAAAATATAAAAATACGAATTTTTGCTGGAGATTGAATGAGGCCATGATTCAAAATTTGCATATAAGCTTTCATAGCAACGATTTCATAATCTGGATTTGTGAGTTCATTCAAATTTGAAATCTGGTTTTAACGATTGAAAACCGTATCATGAAACTTGTTTTGAAGTGAATTCTGAATGTATGTATGTATCACTATTTGTAATAAACATGCAGATGCGTAAAAATGAAAATAATTTCCAACTTACCACTTTTGAGTGCTACGTTTTGATTGTACTCCTCCCCAATCCATTCTATCACCTTCACATAATCGGTGACGAAACTTGGGATATGGCACTTAAATACAGCAGTATTTCCTTGGATCACAAACTCGTCGTACACTTGAACTTCGTAAATTTGCATAACCACTGCCAAGAAACAATATTAAATTAGTATTAGATACCCTAACCCATTATGCTTCGCTCTTCACTTACAGAGGTCGCAACTAGAGTTGACCATCAAATGCACCCACCTCCTACTAAACTCGACCAGGTCCATCCCATGCGAATGGGACATTCAGGTTTGGTGACGCAATCAGCACGGGAAAATTCTTAGAAAAATCCCCGATTGCACCTTGCACCAAACCTAAAAACACCCCATTCGCATGGGATGGATCCAGTCGAGTTTAGCAGGAGGTGGGTGCTGAATCAAAAGTCAATTCAATGATTTAATACATCCATTAATTTCAGTGAACTAAATATTATACGGTTAATCCAAAATTCAACAATTTTTCTGGCATGGTCTTTATTTCTTAACCCTGCACTCTGCTTTATGCATTATTTATAGCTTTGCAAATGATTTCCCAATTCAGTATTTTTTGAACCTATATAGTAGGTACCATCACAATTCAAAAATGCCGTCATTAATAAGTAAAAAAAAAGTGGATTTCCCCGGAAGTTTTTTCTTTACCTTCGACAGCGACAAGCTGCAAATACGATTAGTTATATTTTGAGGGGACATCGCCAAATAATTTGGTCCCCAATGTCGTTATATTCCAATACCAAAGGCTAATCATAATTGCGTAATTTTATAAGATGTACTTCAGCATCTTTTGTTCAATAAATGCATGCAGTAATGACCGAGAATTAATTTTACTTACCATAATATGCTCATAAATATCTCAAATATTAATTTATATTGTGTAATATTTAATTAGGGATTGCATTTATAATGTAACATTTTATTGGATGAAAATAGGTATAGCTGCGGTTACCTACTCATCTTTCATAACTTTAATGTAAGTTCACCACAGCAAACACTCCCTTGAAACAATGTCAACTTTAGTGGAGAAATCGATAAACGGCTTTCTCATTAAGATTTTTTTTTCTTTTTACCTGCTCGCACATGGACATCTCTACTGATGATGGCACCGACGACATTTGAAGCTACACAGCGGTAGGCTGACGCATGAATGTGTTGCCTGTAATCATCAGCACGAAATTGACTGAAATCCAACGTGCCATTGGGCCATGTCTTCAAGATTCCAGCAACTTCAACAACAGGCCACCCGTCGCTGCGCACCCATTTCACAGAGGGCAATGGTTCCCCATGGGCACTGCAAGCAACTTTCACACCAGTTGAATTGGAGAAGTGAACTTGTCCCGGAGGTTCCACTACGAAATATGGTCCTCTGTGTTCTGCGATTGAACTCCTCACTGCAAATATAAAAATAAATCGAAAAATAATGAGAACCAAACTATTTCCCAATTAAGTCTTATATAAAAAGTACAATATAAATAATTAATCTGTATACCACATTTACATTATCTAAATATACTTTCCGTAAGGTACGCATAATACCTAAAACCAATCTCAATATCAACAGAGAATATATTATGTTTATCTAACGCTATCAATTTTTAAATAAAGGTGAGTCAAGATGTATGTAATTGCAAATAAATCTAAATATTATATTGTGTCCTACCACAACAGAATTAAAACTGTTGAAAAGTATGTTGTATGACAAAAATAGACATTTTAAAGGCCTTTGAGCATTCAGCAAGCATGAAAAGGCAAAAATATGAATTGATGTGAAATGAATAATTATTTTGTATGAGAATTTTTGAAAATGGAAAAGGGAACCATTAATGCCAAATGAGCCCAAAGTATATGGCATAAAATCTAAACGAAACACCAAATTACTTGTGAAATATGACTAGAAGTCTACGCGGCAATACAAGAGAAAACAGGAGCTTAATTTTACTGCATGAGGAATGCATGACACGTATAAATTAATTCTACAGCGTATCTTTTAACATATATGCCTACATGACATCCCATCATGTCCCATGACAGAACATTTAACCATTCACATACTTTCCTGTCAGTTTGTACACGTTTCTTCTGATTGTCTCGGAAAATTCCAAGCAATCCAGAGTGTAGCTGGGAAATTACCGAGTATGTCAGTTGCAAACTTCCGGGCCCTGACACAAGCCGATTCTGAAGAGCGAAATTTGACGTGTCGGAAAGTGTACAGGCTCCCAATGGATTGTGTATATTTAATAGCAAACGATTTTCGACGGACAAGGACGAATTTCGTGGCTGTCAAGTCATAAATGACAACTGTGCAGCAACGTAAATGTGATTGGAAAGACAATCATGTAGGTATTCGAAACCCATAGAGATAAATAAAGCTGTTGTTGACTCGCTTCCCTGCATTGCACGTACCCATAATTACCTATACGCAAAGGTTGATAAGTTTTCGAATTACTGGCCTCATATTGGTCCTCGAACTGACTGCAGGTAAGCAGGGAAGAATGAATAAATGCGAGAGTTGTATTTCTGAACCCCAGGGTGAAATTGCAACTAAATACCGCTTACTAAATGAAGAAAAAAAAACAGCCAGTTTAATCAGTTGTTTAAATGCAAGGCCATGCAAATATCGATTAAAAATGTATGTGAGCGCTGTGGTTAGCTTGATTCATAAATGAATGGCATAATCTCAGCTGTCAAATTATATATTAGAGTCAAATTTGCACACAACGGAATATCGTCGACATAATCCACGCTCCTGTCCAAATACTATATTGATTAAATTATGAACTTGTGTGTCCAACAATCTGTTGAATATACGTTGAAAGTTCCATGCACACTGCAGACATTTTGTATATTCCAAATATTAAATCAGCTACTAGCGTCATGCAAACACTATATTCCTTATCGACTATTGATTAATTGTATCCAATTACGAATTCCTCAAGACTTTCGGTTTTTTGTTATAGGCACACAACAAATTCTGCCAAAACAATTCGTTCACATGCAGCAAATAATAAAATACCTAATGAATTCCACTCGCCATAAGTAAAATCTCGAACCTGTATTCAGGGTGTTCGGAAAGTCTGATATTTTTGTAATAACTTGAAATTGAAGTGAGTATTTGTAAATGTAATGAGGTTTCCATCTGTAATATCATGGGGACATCCATTGGTGACGAAATGTTTGACCTTGAAACATTCCATCAAGGTCATTCCAAATTTATCTTTGCTATTGTTGAAGATAAGTGGGTTGCATAAATTAGAGATATTTGACCGATGTTATTTCAAACACATTGGCGAAAACAGATTTGTAATCGGCAAAGGAACAGAGGAGTAATCACAATAAATCATTTGCATTTGCCCCAAGTTGTCACTACACTGTTGTCAACAGGTGCTATGAAGGGAAGCATTACATACCTTGCATGCAGGATTGCTATAATTAGTCATAATCTGTTGTGCCTTATGTTTAGATGCTTAGGGAATTGCTTGTTCATGTTCCAATACGTGTAACATGTACCTATTTCTGTAAAATAATGCAGTTTGCTCAGGTGTTTCATGCATCCATACTGAAACGCGCACAGTTGTGCATAGCAGCAATAAATTGTCCAAAACAATGGCTGCGGCTGCGCCACCACACGACACTTCTGGGAACTAGCGCCAGGAAACTTGTAAATATGCAATAAACGCCTTATTAGGCACACTTCAGCGTGATATGTGAAACTATATGCAATTATAGATGTAACTTGCAATTACTCGTGCGTGTTCCATTTACAGCAAAATGTAACTAACAGTTTTTATGGGAAATTTCATTATAACAACATTTTGTTTTATCGAATTTCGTATTAACAAGGTTTGTCTGTATTTTCGTATCATTTATGAGCGAATAAAAGTTCCGTAATAATTGAATATACCGTTAGGATGTGATCAATAGTCATTATAATTTACATCTTCATGCCTGTTAAGTCGTGTCTAGCCAACTTTTGCCTGTCACTCCCCTGTCAAGTTGATGTCAAGCATCCATTTTTCCTTTGTGTAACCTAATTAAGGTAGTTCCCAACATGTTGCCTCTTTTTCTAAGCGATGCTGATAATGACATTGTAAGTTGATGAATAATATTTAAATGAATTTCAAGCACGATGGAATATGTAAGTTATTTGTTCAGTTATTAATCAACGTTGTTGCGCGTGTAGGTCATGTCTGTATGGCCAACAAACTTAAGATTATAGAGACATTAATAGCTGTTAATTACATAAAAAACTGATTTTGTTGTTTGCACTGTTCGGTTTCTACATAAATAGCAACCTTTAATTCGAATACCACGAAATATATTCAGCAATCAATTATTTCATTTCAAAAATCTTGGGACCAGTTTTGAAGACAAATTGATTTCCTATACGATATATACACATCTATTTCCTGCCGCATCAACAAATTATCATCAACCTAGTGAGACTTAATTCAAAAAAGATTTCTTCACGACAACACTCCAATTGTTGCAGTGTATAGTATCATCAAGATGAGGCACTTCACTTCCGATAACAGTTTACTCTTGAACATTTCAACCCAAAGTTACGGTTGTTAAACTTTACGACTTCCTCAGTTCTTCAGCATTTCTTAATAATAGTCAGAAACATCCGTTTCACGCTTTGTTAAATTTTATCATATTTTGAAACTTTCGCTTTCAACACAAAACTATTTTTGTTCAAATTGCAGAATTACTTAATGAAAGATTGTTAAATAAACTAAACTTTTAGTTTTATGTCAATTTAACAGGCCCAGATTAAAATTAGTGGTTTTCGGAAACTATGGATAAAATGTCAAAGTTTGTTATATTGTGGTAAAGGGGAATGAACTTGACAGGGATGTTATTCAATGAATGCATCCATCATAGTATAGGTACAGTAGTTGTAAAGTGTTTCATATTTCGAAATATACAATGGCATTTATCATGAATACCCAAAACAAGTGTTATATAAATCTGAATGCAACTATGGCCTGTTAATCTTTGAACCAACTAGTATATTGTTTATCAATTTCAGTGCCTAAATTTTTACAAGTTTAAGCTTACTCATTTCTCATATGACAGAGATAGGCCATGACACTGTCACATATATCCTTATGATTGGCATGTTGAGCATGCTATATTGGCATAAACGTCAAGTTATAATTTCATTTATACTCGAGAGTCGGCCATTATACAGTTTAATTTCAGCATTCATACACAAGGTATGTAATACTTGTTGCAGGTATATTCAGTTTATGCAATCTGACTTTTACATTCGACCTAGCCCTGAATATAGTTACACCTGAACAGTTGAATTCAGTTGGTGCAAGCAATTTCACTGCATGGCACATAATGCAAGTAAAAGTCGGAGATTCGTAACGTAAAACATGCGGGACTCTCAAGTCTTGCATTTTTTGAAATGATCAAATCAAATAAATGCAATAATAAACAATTATTCTTTCACCCTCAGTTATTACTAATTTAATGATGAATCAAGTATAAATCAATTTTGGGATTGAAAATTCCCTATACCCACACAATGTGGTTCCTTATAGACCACGTGTTTCAACTTTTCAGCGGGCCATCATCAGTCAGGTGTCAGAACCACTAATTGCAACCAACCATTGCAATTAATACAAACAGTGCAAGCAATTGGAATAGAACCAGGGACTTCTCAACCAAAATCGAGAACAAACTCTATACTATCCCCATGGGCGTGCATGCATGCCTGCTTTGTTCGTTCTCAGCAGGAGACCTTGTCAAACAGTAGCGACTTTTTACAATCAGAGAGCTATATGTGGGATTATATATCAATTTTGGGTTTGAAAGTTCCTCATCTATACCTTACAATATGGTTCCTTATACTGTATAGACACGACATGTGTTTCAACTCTTCAGCGAACCATCATCAGGTGCCATGCATAGCTAGTAAAATACTGCCTAAAGATACTGGCATATAGTATGCATTTCTTTGCGAGATATAGCATAACCATGAGGATAATTAAGATATAAATATTCTCAGTGACATTAGCTAAGCCTAATGATATACATTGTCAGTGCGACCAAAGATCGGATTGAATGGGAACTAATCGCGCGTTTCACACAACGAGAGCTGAAACACAAACAAGGGATGACTAAAATTAATGCTATGGCTTTCGGCACTAGTAGCATATTTATGCCCCGATTTGAACGAAACGACTGATATGCCTGACCACATTTTTTTTTTATTTTTTAAATTAAATCTAATGGATATGCATATTTTCATATACCTACTGGCGTATTCTGGAAAATACAAACTATTATATTCCATGTGATTTTCAGAATTCATGGAAAAAATATGCTTTGTGTGATATCATGCATGCAATGTCACATTGAGCATGGTTCAGCTCATTCACTCAGCAAACGTACAATATTGACATAACATAATGAATGCAATGTTTTAGATGCTTTAAGTCCGTTCTGGATCGCATATTATAAAACTTGGCTGAGCTCAAATCGATATTTTTCATCATCGTGTTCATTGTCAAACAGAGGTTTTGGCTTTTTGGTGCTGCATTAACCTTTCGGAGCATGACGGGTGCCCTTTGGGAACAGACCCAAGTCCTTTATTGCTTTACACGGGCTTCAACCCACTGAGTATTTGAATGCATGTTCTCTTTCTAAATAAACGTGCTCGTGTATATAAGAAACACCCGAAGAACAAAACGTTCACACATTGATCTGGATATACCGGGTGTTCCACACGCGTAACATGAATTCTTCATATTGTATAAAAAATTGCATTCAGCTACAAATATGATCGACATCATTATTAACAATGAGGCGAATCGAATGGGCACGTGACTTTTGACCACCAGCCAACTTTTCAAGGTTGTCGAGATTCTCAATCGAAAACTAAATTTTGTATACAATATGAAGAAACCATAATACGTGAAACACCGGTATAATTCCGGTGCATGTTTGCTCTTGCTAGCAAACTCAACGGAATATCAACAAGGCAATTAATTGCAACATTGCAATAACATGTTTCAAATTTCCAACCTGAGTAACACTAATTTTACGAACAAATATTTTATTGAATAATATTTTGCCATCATGTGAACTGTTACAACTTCGTAGTTTTCCTGAATGAAATCTTGCACTGTTCAATTAATATTGCATACTTTTCTTGCATAATCAACAGCATGCATCACTGACTTCTACTAACCTGTCTATACTATTGCATGTAGGCTATATCAAAAAACTGCTTTTCAACGAAGCATCACATAAATCTGATAAATCTGACAGATATAGGCAGGTAGTATGAATTAGGGAAATGATGTGCACATCCAGCTGGTTCGGAAGGTGAAAAAAGATTGAAATTCCGATGAAATGAAGCGGAGATATCGCCTCTTGCTTTGCCTGAATGTTGCTTGCACTGATTTCCCTGCACGCATGTGAAGCGTTGCAGTGCTGGCAATGTTTAGGCAAACTGCGGTTTTTCGAACGGCGATATCTCCGCTCCATTTCATCGTAATTTCAATCGTTTTTCACCTTCCGAACCAGCTGGATGTGCACATCATTTCCCTAATTTATACTACCCGCCTATCTTGCAAGTTACAAATTCTGCATTTTCGAACACCCTAATTGTGTTCCAAAGTCCTCAAAGTGCACATTAGCTGATGTACCCCAACGTGTACATCATGTTTGCATGCTTGTTTTTTATATTTGCATTCATTTGAGATATACCAACCACGCAACACTTAGCTGACTCACCCTGTATATCACTTGTAACATGGACAATTCTTTTGAAACACATACGTAATGTTTTTTTTTAGAAAACTTCCCGATATATCTAATTGGTTGTTTACTGTGCTGAAAGAATGCGATCACACGGTGCCTTAGTGACTGTCCATTGCAGTGAAGACATGGGGCACTGGTATATTGTTTCAACAAGCCGCAAACACTCCACAAAATGGGGTTTTGTGGCTTAATTGTACCATGATTGCTCGTCGGTCATTCTACCCGCGAGGTATTTTAGTACGAACCCTGCATTCGCTATTTTTCGCTGCACATCGACTTTACTTTCAATTCCCAAACGGCTACTGCCACACACTGTTTTTTCCACCTTTTCTGTATAGAAGCTTTTTATGGATAAGAAAGGCACTCCGAGGTTAGTAATCTTATCTCACGTTGTATCAGATTCCGTTTCCAAATGATACTACAAATTCAATATGTATTGTATGGTGCTACAGCCACTATGTAACTAGAAACAAGGATTTTAGCTCAAATCAAAGCAATATTCTGTTCATTCATTTTGGCAAAAATGATCATAAATTCACGGGAATAAACGAACTTGTACTTTAAATTTGTCTAGTGCTTATCTCGAATTAAAACGTAATGGTTTCGCAATGAAACATCTATACTTTCCTGGGAAAGCAATAGTAATATTTGCAGCAAGAGAAAATTATTGATTATAGTTTTCCGGAAATGTTCGTATTGGAGCGAGTGACGAGCTTAGTGTGGGCATTTTTAGCAAATTAATATGAAAACAAGGGAAAGCCGTTGCTTAGCCGGAATATGCTAGGAACACACTTCTTATCCTTCTATCTACAATGCATAAATGCAACTTTCTATATTATCTGCCACCAAGAAAAATGAGCTGCCAGAAAGGCTCGATATGTTAGTCATAGCAGAGAATTAGTCATTTTGACATGCGTAGGTTATTTATTGGTCACTCGCATTTTGACTAACTTATGGGTACTATCGCAGCAGTTAGTCATCAGTCTATATTAGTCGTTGTGACCAATTAAATCTAGCTACAGGCGCAACACAGACACTTTGATCAAGTTGATGCATTTTTTTTGACTGACCTATAATACCTATATAAGAAATATCAAATGCCCAGAAAAACAACCAAGGCATACATTCTATTTCACCTACATGTTTCGGCCTAACAGACCTTATTCAAGACTCAACTAATAAAATATATTCATGAAAGATGTATTGAAAGCAGCAACATAGTTTGACTAACGTAAATACAAATGTGACGATCAACATTGGATTTGAGTATGTATAATAGGACTGTAAATCGTTAAATAGTCACAGGATGGGACTAATGTACAAGAGGGATTAGGAGGAGAACAAGTTTCAGTCAATCATACAGTATATCTCTAGTGGAACAAGATTAAGGTAGATCCATAAAAGCTCTTAATGTACCCAACAGAATATATTTTGCTTACCTACTTATCTTTCAGCTGCTTTTTGTGTGCATATTTCAAAAAACTTCAGACTTCCAATTTTTTGCACTTTTATTTAAAACGTCTCTAGTGAACATTAATCCTATTTCTCAAACACATATGATGAAGCAGCAGAATCCAAGTCTATACCTGGAAACACAAAGGGACGATCCATAAATTGCAGGGTTTTTTCCTCTTTTCTGACACCCTATCCCCTTAAAATATCACATGCACTACCCTAAAATATGCAAAATGCTGCTATCACTTCAAGTACATTCCATTGAGATGCTGCAATATGTTGATTACTGAAGGATACAAGCCAAACTTTGTTATTGTAATAAACCATCATTACGCACCCTTAATTCAATGATCATCCGGTTTTAATTCCACTTCATAAATTCGATTTACAGCTGCGCAACAATTCTCGATAACTATATCCTTTCCCAGAAACCCGATTTGATTTACCATTAATAACGGTCCCAGATAGAAAATGAAATAACAATAAACGAGCAATTTCTTTATAACTTTATTGCTGAGCAATGATATCTTGTGCCTGTTGCATGCTATAAAAACATCAGATAGCAATATACCGTTACAGAGCATATCCGTCATTGAATATTATGTTATTTTCCGAGAAGCAGCCACATAGTAAATCCAACGTTGCTGCACATTTATGTCAGTTACATTGATTTATGCTCATGAATGCTTGTAATGCACTTAAATGGTATTTGGTTATTAAAGCATTTTATGTTGTATATGATATTAGGAAAAATACATTGCTACAATACAATCTTCACATTCATAATCAAGCAATCCTGTTAACATGCTTAAGCTACCATATACATATACTACTGTATATGTATGTAATAATATCAAAATTGATTTTAAATACAAGATTATGATTTTATATTACAGTATTAATTTTATTAATTACGGGAAGCTAAATGTTGAGATGTAGCATATACTGTACATTGTGTACCTATTTATTTTATCTTGGGAGATTAAAATATGGAATTAATATCGCTTGTATTACTATATGTTAATATTAATGTTGACTAAACATTCGAGTTGAATAATCAAGGTTGATTATGAGTTTTAAACACTGTTATACAAATTGCGCATGTAATTTCCGCTTTGAAGCACATAATTAAGCTTCAATTGTCAATTGAGACAATAAATTAAAGTATAAAATTCATACTGAACCGATTTCACCTTAGCACCTTTTCCAACGACCGCATTTTATATGCAGTTAACAATGGCGAAAAATTTTGCATGCATTTGCATAATAAGATTGCAACAACGAGTCTGGAATTTGATCTTGCTCAGGAAAAATTCTGCGACCTCAAAATAGAATTTACCGTAATTGAAAACCAAACCACATTATTTTACATTTAGGTGTTGAATGTTATTGAATTATTTGTTAAACTTATACCGGTAGTATTGGAATTGTAATTGAAATACTGTTGATCCTCTGTATATATTTTAATGAGAGTTGCATTTGATATGCATTACTATTTTGTGCGATTGCAACAGAAGGGAAATAAATCTCCGCACAAGAAAAAGCAACGAAGTATTACTTTTAGCATTACTTTTTACCCAGTGAGTACATCACCGCGCTCTTCGCACCACTTAGGAATCGTGAATAATGGAGAGGGTTTTCTGGTAAATTATTTACAAGCTGCCGAATGCGATGGCTGGCAGTAGCAGCGGTATAGGCAAGTGATACGCAGGCTGAATGAACAAAAAATATAGTTGTTGGTCGAAATTAGCACCGGGCACCAAATAGCAAGAGCCCTGAATTTGAGCCACACTTGAAGAGAAATGTTAGCCGAACACTCAGTACTTTCGGGCAAACATTTATTGGCGCGCTGCTCGAAAACTTTTCTGCATCAGTGCTATCAGGCCATCAAAAATGCTTCAAATAGAATTCCGGTATGTGGCATGCTTCAATAAAACCACGATAAAGATTATTTTCTTTTTCCAGATTTTTCTCCAGAAAACACAGGATTCCACTTTGAAGGCCAATAGATAATCCATTCAGACGCCATTACAATATCAGTTGAAAAAGTATATGGCTTCATAAAATTTTCGCCATTACACCAACACAGCATCTTCAAATATAGTAAAAATATTTCCAGTTCAAGGACCGTTCATAATCTTGCCATATTTTAACATTCTCCAAAAGAAAATTATTTTAACCTGAACAGAAAGGAATATAGACGAATTTAAATTCATGTACCTAATTAATGTTTAAATACTTTTGATTACATAATTTGAATTAACGTTTCCGTAATTCCTGCATGCAAACTTATTTCTAAATTACACGACTTGTCAAAAATCGAATCCCAATCACCAACTAATCGTAAATTATGCAAATATTATTTTTTTATAAATGGACGATTTTAATGAAATAAAGCAGATTATTTGCTGCCCGTCTGCAATTATCTACAATCAAATTCGATGTCAATAAAGTTCAATGGAGCGTACAATTGAGCAAATGACGTCACTTAACACGTGAAACTAATTCTCCAAATTAATTTTCCTCTGAGGGAACTCAGGATATAGGGAAAAATTCAACAGCATTTAAAAATAATTTGATTCGAACATATTTATTATCGAGTCACGGAAAGCCAGAAATATGGAAAATAACTGAAACAAGTTATGTTCGCAAAAAGCAACCTCACGTCATCGCTGGAGTTTCCACCCAAATGATGCTTTCCCTACAACACATCATGTTGGGCCGCTTTTAGCGCTGGCTTCTCTGAATAGCACCATTGCGCAAGTTTTTGCACTACTACATTATTATACCTTCCAATCACCAGATTTACCGATGGCTATCATTACCAACTTATTTCGCAGGTATTGGCTTTACTGTACACATCAACTAGCGAGAGGGTAACACTGACAGAGCATGACTAGTCAATACATCGATTATTACAGACGGCCGCCGTAACTTGAAAATCCATGGATTTCTGATGGTCTACTGCCAGAACCCGTATAAATAGATAGATTATCATGACATGCAATACTTCTGCTGCACTGCAAAAAATACTGGGAAGATGGTGTTGAAGTGTAAAATATAATTCTTTCATATGCAAAGTAATGAGGGGCAATGTGACAAACTGGATGTTCAGCATATATTATTATAAAAATCAAAATAATTGAAGCAAGCTGAAAAGCAACACATTGCTCCAATTTCAGAGCATATTATATCAAGTTCAGGCTAAATGCTACCCCATGAACCAACACTAGTTGCGCTTTGAACATTATATCTATATCTTGTGGTAGACAATATTTATAATTGTCTTTGCATCCAAAACAATCTCAGCTTCAATATTCATATTCGTGTGCATTTCATGTTTCCCCATTTTCAAGGCTTTATGAAAGCCTACAACTTCTTAACTGTTTAATTTCAAAGTATATTGCTTGAAACGAGTGTCTTAAGAATGAATGCATACCAAATTATGATTTTAAAACTACATTTCTGCTGACTTTATCTTGTTCCTCCTAGTCATCTTACCCCGAGTGCACCCAAGACAAAATCAATTTTTCATCTACAATGGTTTGTCTAACAGTAAAATCCTACTTGTAATTTTGATACTCAAAAATGCCATTATAATTCACTTTGATTGCATAAATTATCATTATTAAATAAATTTGCCCGAAGACTCTTTCAATCTTTGCAGAAATAACACCTTCCTATAATACATATAGCATTACCGCATGCTCTGCATGAGAATGGTAATTATTCACCACGAGGTAGAGAGGATTTGGTTGTCAAAAATCGGAAGCGATTTTTATATTAGAGTAAGCCATCTTATCTCGCATTACCCTACGTATCAAATGAGCAAGCCGAGTTTCATGCCAAATTTTTAATTGCGCCATTGCTTGTAATGTGTACTTTTGTAAAAGGATATTCTATTTTTGCGGACAGCAGAGTGATTTTTATTGTCACCGCACAAGAGGAAGGATTTGGCTCATAGATTATCTGTGGCAACGTCTCATTACGTTGTCTTGGTTGACGTGATTGATTAAACGGGATAACTGATTGTGATTAATGCGATTGCCAGCAGTGCATGCTTATTACAAGTCGATACTTGAACACATGCAGTAGGCTACTTGAGCACCTAAAATGTATAAACAAACAGCCTGTTATTTCAATTACGCCTGTAGTGTAATACTTTAGGCTGTTGTTATACACTATCACTACTATGTTTACTGTAAGTTGGTTGATACATCAAGTATCAATAAATCTGCAGTATTATCAAACGTGTAGGCACAGTGCACAACAACACTTTGATGGTTACCTTACATTTTTGTGATATTTCAATTCTTAGTAAGCAAGGTTTTGCAGATTTTTGAAAGCTGGTGACATAGGACAAAATGTAAGCTGATAGGAAATGTAGGAATTGAATTTTCTGGAAAAGTATAGGCAATCGTTCAGAAGAGTGGGAGGAAACAGCAAAAAATATCATTTTCCAGTCAAATTGATTATTGTGTTTCCTAGACAGGAGATGGGAAGAGCTAAACCCATTATAATTATTGGTTTTTCATTATATAATATCGTTAGAAAAACTTTAGCATGATTAACAATTCCTTTTAAGATTTTTATACTGAACTTTACAAAATTGATAAAACTCGAAATTCGTTTGCTAATGGAAATATAATCCATTTTCTACTGAGAAAAAAAAAAACAACAGCATGGGAACGAATCTTAATCCATAAGCAAGACTAATGACTGATATCCAGTTATTCCTGGGTACCTGCCATGATGCCCACCATAACGCTGGTGTTATATGCCCAAATAACGAGTCTTGGTCAGCAGATCTACGACACCCTTACTGACAGGAAACTGCTGGCGTTCATCCAGGATATGACTGAATTAAGCTGCTGGCAGTCTACACGGAATCGTTTGCATCCATACCTCTTGTGACCTACTGTGCCAAAGGCGAACAATGAGGATACTATATCTAGCCATGTACAGCTCCTTGCATTATGGTCTGCGACCTGCCAGTTAGTCATTTCCTGATTCACTAAGGACTAGCTCGATCGGGCACTGCATGCTGGTATGAGCGAAAATAAAATTAGGACCTTGGTGGAGCTCTTGCACAATGCGAACACATCTGCACTACATTTTTAAGGGTTCGTGCAAAACACAGTCATTATATTACAAGCATTCATAACTGCATGATAACACATGCCCTTTATGCCATTAGAGCACGTATGTTCAGCATTCACTAGTTCAAAAATATGGTCATTGTTCAAATTTGCAGCAGTTTAGAAAGTTTGAACCTACATATTGGCATATTACTTACACTAATCGATCAGTTACACATTTCCGTCACATGAAAAAATGTTACATTTGTAAAATTCGTGTTTCTGATTTCCATTTGACATTTTCCAAGAGCAAAAGTGCTGAAATTTAGTGCACTAGCAAATGAAATAAGTATCAGCACGCCTATTATCTCAGACAGCAGTACAATGCTGCTACGAAGGAGCACACATTGCAGATTCCATAAATTGTGTTATTAAGTTTATTAAGTCAACTCCGTTGAAAATGGTATTTGACCACTGAGATCCAAAAGGCAATTGCAGGGAAGGATGGCAGCAATTATTATTGAAGCCTACACATTGTCTCTGCATACATAACCTGTATATATTCCGATACGGATCTCATTTAACGATTTTTTCCTTACAATTTTAAAGTTAAATGACACGATTTTGTAAGGTACCCTGAAAATTGACATACACAAAGTAAAACAGAGAATGAATGAAGTGTTAAAGCGGAATGCCACACCTCCCATTGGGATTTGCAAGAGTGATTGACAGAGTGTGGAACCAGTGGAAATCTACCCTGTGTTAAGATATAGGAGACGACTAACGGTTATATCTCAATTCGCTCAACTAATCGGGCTCAAAAGTTGTACGTACCTTCAGATAGTATACCTGATAACCTGTGACAAGTATTTTTAGAATCAGTTACCTAAGGTATGATCATGTCAGTTCTCCTTTAAATGGAAAAACGCACTGGAAGCTCATGTAAAATGAATACACGCATGATATATGTATGTGGCATATTCAGGGATTCAGAGGTAATGTAGCCAGAATACACCACGTGTAGTCAGAATACAGCACATGCTTCTACTACCGTGTTCAGCCGATTGTCGGTTATAAATATTTGGGGATTTCTGCCAACTCTCCCTTATAGAGTGCACTCTAATTGGAAGCTGAAATTTTCAGGAAGCCTGAAAATACAATATTCGACCTCAAGCTGTGATAATGTGTTCAGCGGCCTTTTGATGGCGAACTTTTTGGCTTTGTGGTATCGCGATTGGTTTTAACGCGATCCTCAGGAGATTCCGCTTTCGTTACTTCCATTACCGGCTCCAAAGCGGTTTACTGGCCGTTATAATAGCAGTCAACAATATTTGGGCCAACGATCGATCAAATCTCAATTAGGCTTCTTGCGATAACTTTTATTTTCCAGGATGGCTTTAGACATTATATAAAAAAGTCTAACAAAACGACGATCCTGTAATGCAGTTGAATAATCTTGGCGCCAACAATATATACATCAAAAGTTTATCTTCAGGCATTCTTTGGCCATTTAATGTGGCCTTAAGTGCACACATCTTTGGTTTTCTGCCGTCATTGTTTGAACAGCAAACGAGACATTGAGGAATGCACTACTTCTTTCGTAGTGAGAAATATTTCTCAAACAAGTTTCCAATAATTTATTACTAAATGATTGCATACTCGAATATATCCAAGAAAACAATGTTTGCATGCATTTAATCGATAAGACTCTGGATATATCTTCCACAGCAGTTACATTCTTAATTCCTTGGGAATTAGGCAAGCTTACATGCATACATGCTAAGTCAACCTAGACACATGCACTTATCTTATTTGCTATTCCCCAACAATTTTTTCAGTGCTGTTGCAGTCCTGCCTTCAGGTTTTACCTTTTAGCCACAGTTACATGCATATTGCACAGTCCATTACCCTATATACCAACCCTCATATCACATTTCCACAAATTTCAGGATCTATTCAAACATAATGCCATGTGTCAGAAGAAAAACTAAGAATTACTTTATACATCCAAGGGAAACATGTTGAAATAAATAACATTGCAGGCAGGACCACAATATAGAGTGCAACTGCCTTGTACCATTCCATTCACGTTATACATGGCTGCACAAATGCAAGCGGCATTCGCAAAGTGTTCACTTCTTCAACTAAGCACGCAAGTACAATTCAATTTTGAAAGGTTTTTGACCCGTGAAAGCGTTGAAACCTTTATACAGTAGCCCACTCTCGTATATAGCATATGTGAAAGGTTGAAATACAGGCTTACTTTACTCACTCAGAGTAGAGTATAGTCTCCACGGGAATAAAGCTTCATGGCTATTTGAAATCTAATATGAAAGCGATGGCGCTAAGATGTCTCAAAAAGGAATTGAGGTTTCTCTATTGGCTGCTTAAAGAGCTTCCACTGCATTTTGCCCCCCAATTTTTTGAAACGCACTCGTGGATGGCCAAAAATGCAATGGCATCATGAATGTTAAAAGGCAGATATACAAAAACTGCCATTCGTGCAGTTTTCCTGTATACAAATTCCTGTACAAGATCTTTACAAAGATGAACAAGGCTCATTACATTTCCACTATACTGCATGAAATAAGTCCACGAATGCAAAATCGCATGCGATCTTTATAGTATAGCATGCTTAGAAAATAACCTTCCCATCCTTTACGTCTCAAATAACAGCATGAATAGTTTGAACTCTATAGAGCTAGAGCTGGAAACTCTTCCACTTTAAATTTTTAATGCAGAAAAAGTCGTATTATAAATACGTACTAATATACTTACAAGATAAATTATAAAATGGACGATATGAGAAATCTATATCAAAGCTTTCCTCAGCATCACTAAATTTAAATTCCACCAACACACAAGTTTTGTTTAGAGTTTGCCCTACTACAATTGTATTTGAAAGGTACAAAAACCTGAAAGCTTCCAGCTTATATGGAACAATTAAGCTGCATTTTTTGAAACAGAAGTATTTCTGTAGAGCTTATCTACTTATTGAAACGAGACTAACATTAATTATTTTTTGCTACATAGTAGCAGGATTACGTACATATATGCATGCGTAAGAAAGGATTAAGTGATAAGTAAGCCTAACGATGCGGGCAAGCTTGCACCTGACAATAAAGATTTGCGTATTCTACTCCGTAGAGTTGCTATTGTTGACACTCTTAAAAGTGTCTTTATCGCAACCTTCTTAATTAAAGCTTTCTATCCGGGACTTTAGAGAAACCTTATGGGCATCAGTCACGCTCAGCTGTGTATAATATGCCTACTGTATCATAATGATAAAAGCTGCAAATTCAGGGCGTGCATACTAAAATAAACTATATGAAGAAAACTTTCATTTTGTGTAACCAACAACCCTGAACAGACTTGTTACGAGTACCTCATAAAACCTTCCTACAATAATTTAATTTTGATGAGAAAAAATATGTAAATTTCAGAGTAGTGCGCTGACTTACAAACTATTACACGTTCGACTTGAATGAATTATACATGCAAAAATATGTCATGTATTCGGTAGTAGAAGGCAGAATTCTTGAAAAGTATTACCGACTATATACAAGAATATGAATCGATGCAATGCATGCAGAATTTATTAAATCACCACCTTTTCCAGATTGTTCACATATACAATTCTTACTGCAAAGTCCTCTAGGTGCAATTTAGCAGGTTTTCCCCAACGATTACATCACGTTCCCATACTTATTTTTTGATATTTACGTTCATTTCACAATATATCAGCAGAGCAACCATATCCGAAGACTCGCCCCATATATTACTATGCACATTATCGGTTACACATACATCTCATAGTAAAAACCAAGATGTTAAAGGTGAACTGACAGGGTTTTGTAAGGTACCCTGATAATTGGTTTGAAAGTAGCTATGTGTGTCCCTTATACACTGGCGCAACCAGAAATCCATTACAAATTAAAAAAAAAAAGTTATACGCGT
>JAQFZQ010000149.1:0-46653 GCA_034696005.1 Glomeris marginata | reverse complement strand
GGGGGTAAGGGGGGTGGGTTATGGGAAGGGAGGGGGTGGGGGAGGAGGGTTTTATTCAAATTTTCTCCATTAGATTTGAATTATTTTTTCATTATAAGTTTGAAATATTTTTTTTTCACATTCTGGAACGCCATGGAAAGGCTTATATTTTCCAGTTTTGTGCGAACCAAGTAATTGGTGATTTTGTTGGTTTCATTACATAATATTATTTCTCAAGTTTTCGCAGGTTGACAAGAATGAAAAATTTGAAAAGAGCGCGGCCACAGTCGTAACTACGGCGCTTCAGTGAAGAACTCTTTTGTCAAAAAATGGCGACTCCAGGAAGGTGATCCGCGGACAAATTTCTGGCTTGTTCCAGGATTATTTTCTCTGTACACATTCTGCTCGTTACTCGACGGTAATGTTGGAAACATTGCCGGGAGAAGTGGTCGAGTACATTTTGTGCTCGTCTTGCTTGTCCCACAATGACATCTGCAGAGTGAGACACGTTTCAACTAAATTGCGAAACGTCTGCGACAGCAACGAATTATGGAAAATCAAGATCGAGCAAAGGCAAAATAGCAATCGATGTTTGTTTACCTGTTCCCTTTTTATTGTGAACGATTTAATTCAATAAAAATTTCATTTCCTTAGATGGCCAGGCCTCGTATCGCGTTATTTGAAAAATAGAACTTATTATTGGGAAGAAGAGTTCAAAAACAAATTGAGATGCAGCAACATCGTTCAAAAACAGGTAGAAAATTTATTCATTTCACACTTCAATCATTGCTTCAATACTCGTGTAGTCTGGGTTTCATCTTGTTCAAGCAAGATAAAGTGATGTCGATCACTTAAAATATGAGACTGTCATTAAACAACTGTGTTATGTAATTTAAGTGATTATGTAAACAATTGTATCGATTTCAGATAAGCCAGATGTCAGCTTTATATTTCAAAGAAGAGGAAGTTTCTCGAGATGCATTTGCGGAAATAACTGCTGAAATGAGAAATTCTGTACAGGGTTACACAAACGTCACAGACGAACTGATGAACATCTTACATTTTGGAAACAAGTAAAAGTTGAATGCGTTGTCTGAATATAAATCATACAATGTTCTGATAATTGAGAATGGATTGGTTTTGATTTAAAGGTTTTCACGGCTAACTCATAAATATTATGCTGAAAAAGCTGTGCGGTGCGTGCAACAGATTCATCTGCAAATAGAGTGGGAACAATTCCTGAAACTTCCCTGCGAGTATCAGTCTCTCGAGAAAGGTGAATGGTCACACAAACAACATTCCTTGCTAGCCGTTAAAATGAAATTAGATGCCTACTTTCCACAATGGGTATATTCATGAAATTTATAACCAACCTACAAATAACTTTAGGATCGGTTCTGTTGGCCCGCTGGTGTCAACCGACAACGGATATCACCGAAGTATGCATTTCCAGCCAGCTGGATGAGATTGCCAAAATGGTGAAGGATGAAGTTGCAAGTAACTGGAAGGATCATCCTGTGCTAACAGCACGGCTCATTGGCTACGGTAAGCTTTGTTGATTTTATCATTTTACCACCTGTAAGAGTACGTAAAAGTTTTTATCAGCCTTTTTATACCGGTAATTGCTGAATTTCAGAAGAACTTCTTCCACGATCCCTCTGGATGCCAAAGCAATGTGGCGTCATCTTGAAAAGTCTTGGAGTCGTTCTGTTTTTTAAATTGGGATTTCATGGGGACAATCACTCCTATTACACTGCAGAAAACTCTTTCATAAACATGGTTCGGTTTGTCTACTACATACCTATATTTGTTTCAAGTCGGTAGCTGTACTATATGTTATTTTCTCAACATATGTCTGGGGATTTCAGGTTCTTGAACGCAAAACTGGCATCCCTATCACCCTGTGTGTCATCTACTCCGCCATTGCGCGCCGGCTCGGTGTGGTCTGCGAACCTGTTGGCTTCCCGGCTCATTTCCTACTCAGATGGAACGAACACGCAGAGTAAGGATAAAACAGTTATTCATGCAGAATGATTCTATAATCACATTTATGACAAAACATGTAACAAGAAATACAAGAATACTGGAATTTTGAAATACAAGTTTAGTAGACACACCCTGTTCATAAACTTTTACTCTGAAGATTGTGACTGAATAGAAAAGTTTAATTATAATTCTGCTACGTATCCTTTGCAGGTTGGCAGAAAACATGCAGTACACGTACATAGATGTATTCAACGGAGGGAAATTTTTAAGCCGCGAGCAGTGCTTGAAACTCGTCCCTTCTCAGTTTTCCATCGACTCCAGTGCATATGAACCTGTCACAAACGTGAAGGTAGTAGCAAACTAAACATGCATGACGTGAAGCGATTTATCACCTTTAAACAGGCATGTGATTCGTGAATTTCTTCTTGATAGGTGTTGGAAAGAATGGTTCAAAACCTGGTGGAGGTTGGTCGGCGTCTGGGAACCATGGGGGACGGGTTGCTGTGTCTGAGAAATGCCCTGGAGTTGCGCATCATACTCTGCCCCGACGATGTTGATTCCCGTCTTCTGCTGGCCAGGGTCTACCTTCACCTGAACATCAATCTCTCCGATGTACTGTATGCGTTTAATGTCCCAAAGTTAGGCGACATCCTTTAAACTTTGATGGATTCCCGTCCGCGAAGGTGATGGTGGGCCTTCAGGAGATCTCCGCTCGCGATCCGACGCAGACCGGAGTGGTGGCTTACATGTACCAGACCTGCTTGAGTCAGATGGAGTCCCAGCAGAAACAGAGACGCGAAGGAATTAAAGATTCTGTACGTAAATTATTCAACGTATATCCATTGTGTTTGTCAGGAATGAAAGAGTATTACGTTCCGTTGCGAAGGTGGAGGTTCACTTGCGGCCGAAGGACTGCAGTGTCGAGTTCGCCATCGGGATGGTCATGAGGCACAAGAGGCAGTAATCTCGACTTTTTTACATAATCATCTCGGTTGTGAGATCAAATTGTTCTCTGGGACAGAGTTTACAGGGACCTTCTTTACCACTCAGATTCAATTACTCATGCGTAATCTCCGGATGGGATCCGCAGTGCGCGGCCAGCAAGGAGTGGATGCTGCAAATGGGAGTGCACAACCTGCCCAACAGGGAGTTTCAACCGTTTTACAGCGTTCTTGTGGAAGATGGTTCCAAGAGATACGCCGCGCAAGGTGATTGAGCGTGATGTTCGCGCGTGATTCTACGGTCCGCGGTCCTATTCCTGACAGTTACTTTTTGTTTGTTTCAGAGAATTTGGAAGTTTCACCGGACCCAAAGTTCATCCACCATCCTGAAGTCGGTCGGTACTTCGCGGAGTTTTGCGGGTCGTACTTCGCCCCGAACGCGGAGGCCAACAAGGAGTATCCGGAGGACTACATCGTACGCGAGCTGTTCGTCAGGAAGTTTTACAACAAACAGCACCAAGTCTCGTAGCAATTGTGGTATCGTTGTTCTTCGCGCTCTGTCCCATCTGTTCTGGCATTTGCTTCTCTAAATGTCCTTCACTCCATTTCCCATCTTGAAATCATGGTGCTGTCGCGTAAGCCTTTTTCAGGAAAAGCGGAGGAAGATGAATGCAGGTTTCAAATTACTGTAATTTGCTCACGTTTTCAAGAAACTAATTCTAAATATATGGTTTATTGAGGATTTGTTTTTTGATGACAGAGTGAATTATACTGATTTGAAACAAGGAACCATCAAACGTTGCTTTTCGTGTTTCCTACGTACAGCATGATGTCCTACCTTAAAGGGCCATCCGTAGACAACATCCACCAAATTAAAGTGGTTAAATAACCAATAATTTGGTTACATTATCCCAAGTAATTAAAATTACGTACTGCTAATATTAGGAGTGAATTATAAGTTTGAATGCTGGTGTTAGCAACAAAATTCCCTTGTTAATGGATGGACCCTATAACCTCGTTTTCACATGTATGTACAACTCTGGCCAAAAGTATTGTCGCATTTTGCCATACTTTTGGCCACAATTGTACATGATTTTACAGGATTATACAGTAGGAGTATCGAGTGGCCTGTAAACGTACAAACGGTTTTGTCTTTGAAAGTTATCGAGCTTATTTTCTTTGATCATCTGGTATACGCAGTATTCAAACTTTTTGATTTGGTTGAATGTTTTCTCCTGTAATTTTAAAAGCTTCCTGCATCTAAAATTTGCATCACATTTAGAATGGATGCATTCATTTATGTATATGTTTGCAAAAGTTTCCTTGCTGATCTGCACATAATATTTTCTGGCATGATTCTTTTGCAAAATTAAAAGTCGGTTATGTGGTAATTAGAAGAAACGTTTTATTTAATGTGACAAACCATAACAAGTGAATAGGCCTATTGCGCTTGAAATATTACACTATTGCTGCTCTATCTCAAAATCCAAATATGTTAATGCCGCGATGTTTGACAAAGCATTCCACTTCGTCCAACTGAAGGATGTTTCCTTTGAGGGAGATCTCCTCTAGAAGCCTCACTTGACAGCCACGAAGTGCTGTGGCAGCGGAATCCAGCTGCGACAATTAGCGATAAATGTTAAATACAATGATTTTATCGTAATTTCTTCCAGAACAAACAGCATCGTTTAAAGTTCTACTGGTTCTACTGTATATGTAAATACATTTGAAAGTTTCTACCTCCATGGCCTTTGCGTGAAGAGTGTCCAAAGACTCCTTTGTCGTAAGAAGAGCGGCTTCGATGGTCTTCTGAACCTTGTCGTCGCAGAGCTCCAAATCCGGACGCTGATGATGTAACAGCAGTCTCTTCCTGGTCAAAGACACAAGTGCCTGCTGTTGTTTGGTTTCCAAGAGAACATTCTGCTTATCTTCTAGTGTCTCCTTGATTTGCGAGTTCACCTATGAAGCAACATACCATTTTGAATGAGGCATTGTTGAACTAGTAATTGAGCGTTGATGGTGCGCAACTTTGTACTTGTGATACTTTAATTTCCAGCGTGGTTTTGGCTCTCTTTAACTCCTTTATGTGTTCTTCAAAATGACGATTCACCTCTCGAAGATGACCGGAGAGTTCCTCGGTCACGTGATCCAAAAGGGCGTCCAGGAAGTCCAAAAGCTTATTTGAGTTTTGAACTTCGAGGTCTGCGCTGATCACGATCAGGTCCGAATGTTTCTGCCAAATCTCTGGGCGGTTGAACCTTAATTAAAGCTTCATTCATTAACATGTACAGGAAACATATACAAAATCAGAACACCAAAGTTGCAGCCAACATTGAAATTTTGATGGATGATAGTCTTCTAACCCTAAAGGTTAAAATTTGTAAAATAGTACCTTTGATGGTCTTTGATTTCCAGGTTGGGGCTGGAAGTGGTTTCTTCTAGGAGGTGCCCTTTCCTGGCCATTGCCATTGATGCGGTGTCCAAAGTAAACGACTGCTCTTTTCTCTCCAGGTCCTTCTCGATATTGTAGCGGACTTTGCGAAGAAGCCTATTGAAATGTAATACAGCTGTTCTTTTTGTATTTTTACAGATTTTATAATAAGAGCAGAGTGGATTTGAAACCTTAGTTGGTTGTCCAGCTCCGGTTCTGTTTTCGAAAAGATGTCCAACGTCTTCTTTGTGGCGAGAGACTCTTGGAGGAGGGATGCTTGGATGACGTCACCAACCAGGTTTGCCATATTGAATTTTTTCCTCAAGAAGAGAAGCAATGTTTGTTATAAATGTGTCTGTTTTTGTTTAGTTTTTAGAAATGCGTGCTATGGCAGGATTTTGCGGACCTCGCGTTGATGCAGCACTCTACTACGGTCAAGTTGCTCTCGCATGCGGTGGTGGCATTGTGTAAAGTTTCCTTCCGAATGGCCAACGTCTCTATTCTTCCTTTAATGTCTTTAAGCACTTTGTTTAACTCTTCCTTCCAGAAGACAGTTTCTCGCATCCGTAGCTCTGCAATACGCCGCAAAGACCTTTTTGGGTGAGTGGCGAAATGTGGGTATGTATCATACACTGTGTGATACCATCCACTCTTGGTGATACCTAGTTTTTCATTGACTTCCAGAACTGTGCCTTCACACCTCTCTCGAGTTGCGAGACAAACCTGTTTGACCCTATCGCCGAGCCTCTGGGCTCTTGCACGGACACCATCGACATCCATCATTGGTGCTCTCTTGAAAGGATCCATCGGCATCTGCAACAGTTGCGAGTTCCTTTGCACTCGTTTCATTCGCCCATGGCAACTGTTGCTACAACAGCTCGATATAATCGATCGTTTCTTTCATAATCAGTGCAGGGAGGTGTTGCCTGTGTACATCTACTGAAATTCCATCATTCCATCAAGGATTCCATCATGAAAAGAGCTTGCAGGCGGCAGCGTCCTGCGAAGGCCGTCAATGAAGATGGCGATTTTGAGTCGCTGGAAGAGGAAGTGGTGCACCTTCAACGCCTTTTCAGACTTGCAGAAAAAGACACGAAGTCGTACATTGAAGAAACGAAGCGAATAGTTTTAAGGCAAAGGTGAGAGTTCAGCGTAATTCTTCTCGCAAACCCAATCGTTTGTAATTTTTGATTCACGCGCTGTTCAGAAAAGTGATTGCAAAGTTGGAATGGGACAAAGAAGAAAGTCGTGCCAAACTACAAGCTGAGAATGAAAAAGCATTTCTTCTTGCTCGTGACAAGGAAACTCTCGCTGGATTAACCAAAACTAGGGCCAGATTACTGGAATCTGTGAAAGAGGCCAAGCAATATTTCTCATTTCAGGATAATGAGGTGGGCAATCAATCACTATGTAGATTATAATTAACTCCTAGAATTAGCTACCAGTATATTACATATAAACTGTTGTTTATTCAGATCTGCAAATTACGCCAGGAAATCCACAGACTCAATCGCAGAGTTTTACGCGGGAAAAGTGCCAACGTTTCTGAAGATCCCCAAAAGCGGATTAAATTGCTAGAAGACCGCATGCAGACAGTAAGTTAATTTAGTCAATTTAGTGCTCAGTGGTGACAATCTGATGGACATGTTGATCGATATTCTACAGGCAGCCATACAATTGAACAGGATGTTGCATCTGAACGTGCAATCGAGAGAAACGATCGAACACTTGCTGAAACAGCTTGCAAAGTACTCCAAACTTCGTGATCAGTTAGATCAAGAACTACGAAGCCACCAAAATGAGATCGACCGTCTCACAATTGATGCTGCGAAGGCTTTCGAAGACAGGTATTATTCGTCATTGTTGCACATATATTTGTTTACCCTCCGCAACTCTAAACGTTGAGGTGGAAATTTAACACAGAGATCGAGCCAGCAGCCGGTTAAGGTACATGCAAGAAACCGGGATGAAGGAGAAAGCAGAGAACCGAAACCAAGTGAAAGAAATACAAAGGTATTTGTCTCAGGAGAAGCAGCAGGTGAGGTTCCTGTCGGTCAAGGCTTTAAGTCAACTGACCGAAGAGGAGCTTCGGATGGACCAAGAGTCTCGTAAGCTTTTCCGGTACTACTGGTAAATTTAGGTAAATTATCTTATAGTTATTTATAAATAGGTTTGAAAGTGATGAAGAAGAAAAGAGAACAGACAAGGAAGATGGTTGAAAGTTACGATGCTGCCATTAGAAGTTTCAGAGCCGTGTCTGGCAAAGATGACCTGGAAGCCATGGTCAAACATTATTTTGACATCCGCGCATCAAATGCTGCTATTTTTAACTTTGTCAGCGATTTAAACAACAAGGTAATAATTAAGATCTGAACGACTGCCTGTATTAAAAAATTGCAGTGGATATTCAGAGATAAGCTCATTAATTTTTGTAACTTTCAAGGTGGATACGCTCAAAGAAAGAATCCAAGAGCTTCGAAAGGACGTTGGATCACCGGAAAGCAGCTTTGATGATGTTACTGTTTCCGGCTCTGAGGTAAACACTAGCTTTGTTATGATGGGAATGTTTATTGCAACATACTGAAATACATATACACAGAATGACATGGCTGTTGTCGACTTGAGGCCTGAGTCCCAACCGTTGCCCGCAGATTCATCAAGGACGACCGGTGTCCGCAAGGTCCTGCGGAAAGTCCGAGACATGGTGAACCACATGCTGACCATTGTATACGGCCATCAAGGTGAAACGACAAGTGTTGCGCCTGTTGGGTCACCGGAGGAGAATGATGATGATATAAAAGCGAACATTTTGACCACGTTGGCACTCGTCGAACAACAAGTGAATGAACTTCTTCGCATCCGGCAGTTTGTCAGAGATGGGGTATAAATATATACCAAGAGTTTTATCGTAATGATTACTGTGTTTGAAAGTGTTTGCTTTGTTCGTATCAGGATCGTATCTCGGTGGACCACATCAAACCAAAGGGTGCCGTGCTGAGGTCCTTGGCTTCCACAAACTCCAACGAACGGTCACCGTGCACGGTGTCCAGTGTAGATCTCGTGTCCATTCCTTTCCCATCGATTGGATCGGAAACGGAAGTGGACTCTACCTCATCACCAGAAGCAGGTGCCAATTCTCATTGCCGTTCGGCACGAAGAACCTGGGATGGTGTCACGTGACTTGCTTCTGCGGCGTCCGAGGCTGGTCTCTCAGACTTTGTGATCTCCTCGACGACAAACTCCAGGTCCGAAACGAATTCTCCAATCTGTGCATGAGTATAACCAGTAGTATAAGGTATTAACAAATAAAACAGTATACATGTGTATGTTCCCACTCACCATTTCCAGCTGCTCTTTCACGTCCGCGTGCTTCGGAGGACGTCGGTCGTAACGTTGAACAATTTGAAACATGTTAAAGATAATACTGTGTGGCGTAACACTTTGTTTTAATTTACATTTCAATTTAAAATGCAGTAATGAAGTTAAATATCTCACAGTTTGATTTGATGCGATTGGGTCAAGTTTGCGGCTTCTCGTTCCTCAATCTCGTGCTTTTCTCGCAAAAGACTGTAAACTTCTTCCTTTTGCGTTTCAATCTGGCATTCTAACTGTCGAATACGTGCTCCTGCAAATGTTATTTCCATTTCTTTCTTCTGTCAATAACAAGTGAACAGAAATGTGTTTATCTGTTTTGACACGCTGCGGGATGTGCCGTCAACTTTAATTACTTGAATTTCCTTTAATGCTTCCGTTTTAGTCTTTTCAAAATTAGCCTGACTAATACACCTCCTTGCGATTAATTCCTAAACGATTTAAGTGTGATGTTGATATCGGATTTTAATTAAATTGTTTTTATTTCATTGATTCCAGTTTGCACCTTGACTGTGAAGTCCAAAGCCGCGTGATAGGAGATGATGTCTTTGACTTCGTTGAACTTTTGGAAAGAAAAGGAGATGGATTTGCAGTAAAGATTTTAAGATACAGTGAAAATGATATGCAAAGGACCTTGTCACAATCTTTCACAACAGTCTGTAAGTAGTTTGAAACCGGTTCGTACATTTTAAGCTTTTCTTTTGGAGCTTGGCATTGAACAGATAAATATTGTAGTTCCAGTTTTAACCTGTAAAGTGTTTATTTTTGTTTTACAACTCTAAATTTTCTTTTCAAAAATATTACTTGTCAATTATTTTATCTTGTTCAATCTGAGTTTTCTTTTCTTCTTCGATTTTGCTTTCGGCACGAGCCTTCTTTCGGAGTGTGGCCTTTAACATGAGAAATAATTATTGCTTTGCAAGACAGAAAATTACAGCTTATTTATTGTTTTAAAGCTCAATTAAAAGACAATTACATTAGGATATTCGAGGTTTGCATAATTTAAAGATTATATGTATAACACTTTTAAATTATTAAATGTATGTTCAGTTTATTAAAGTTTATAAAACCTGGATGAATTCGTCGTATTGTAAAACTGAATTCATCAATTCCATTTCCTTTGCCAGAACTATTTTCTTCTTGGCAACATATATATTTTTATGCTCCTTGAACTCTTGCTGAGCAGTAATTAGTTTTCCATGGGGCTTTTCTGGATCTGCCAAATCCATGCTGGTGCCCTGCAAAGTTTTAGAGTAATCACTAAAAATATGTAGTAATACCTCCTGTCTAATTATCCACTCTTGACCATACTGTATGTACTAAAATATGGACATAATTAATGAAAGACCCCCTGTATACTGGTATGATTAATTATTTTTTTTACATGCAAAAAGAACGGCGTTAAATAGGCAAGCAACACGTTACCTTTGTATCGGATTTCTCAGTGAAACCCTTGGTGAAACAAGATTTTGAGGAATCAAATTTATCCGCTTCGGATTGAGAAAGCATTGGAGAAAGCGTCTTTCGTTGTCATGGCAACCGAAGTTCTAATAGGCGGTTCTTACCCCTCCCTAGTATTGCCTCTCTCATTTCCACCAATAGCAAATCGTGTTCCAAAGGGAGCTCACCGCCCAAGCCACGCCTCCTTTAACCTGGTTGCGGTCCGCGCCGATAGATGGCGCCAGGGGTTGCAAATTTTCGTTGATCGGAAAATTCTGTTCCATCCGGCTCGACGGAAAGATGGCTCTATTTGCAAAATGCGGCGTTTCGGTGCCTTGGCGAGCGATATCATCGTCGTATCAATTGACAAGGTGATTCTAAGAGTCCATATTGTCATTTATAAACGCATCTTTTGTGTTCTTTAGATCGTATGTATCGAGTTGGAAATGTCCGTTTCGAGCTGCGCGTTCCAAAGTTCGATTGTGATCGACTTTGCTGACCATATCGACATTGTAATAGTATAGTATAGTATAGATGTGCAATATCATTGATCGGGATGCTTCATACACTGCTGTCATTTACCCAGAAAACATGTGAAATACTTACTTGTAAGCCTATTTATTTATATACAGGTATAGATATATGAAAACAATGTCAATTTAATTTGATGAAGCTGTCCAAAGGTTGAAAGAATTACAAGTTTAATTAATTGTGCTGAGGTGTAGACTATACTTTTGATTATGAACTTAACTAAAGTACAGGAACATACACTCATTTGAATATTGATTAAATATTGCCGATTAAAAGGATACTGATTTGCATTAAAATTTGACAGGTTTCTGTCTACTAGCAACATCCTGTGTGATGACCGTGAAAGCTGGTTAAGTAAATTGGTAAAGGTGCGAAAGATAGAACCTCATAAAGAGTCTCATTCAAGGATGCTCTCCGACAAAGAAGTCATTTATGAACTGCACAGTAAGTTTTCTGCTTCACTGTCTTAATTTCCCTTGCAAATACATACAAATCACATTTTATTTCATGCAGCTCACAACGTAAAGCCGGATGGCATGAGCAGCTACTTGAAGCAATAGTATGTGCTGTATAGCTTGACTTAAAAGTATTGTCTTTCCAAGAACAACATATTGAAAGGTTTATTTTTCTTGGCGCGTCAATGAAAGTGAGGAATTTGTCGGAGTGGTTACATCAAGAAAGGACACTGAATTAGAATTGGTCGGTAGTTGGACGGTTGATGTCGGAGACCAGGACCAAGCTGGTGTGTTCTTACTGTCAATCCTTGTATTCAATCCTGTGAATTTAAACCCTATATATTGAGATTGTACGTTTCGTAGTTCACCTGTGGAGGTACACTGGAGGATATGCGTCTGTTGGACAGGCCACTGAGCTCTTCAGAAGAGATCAGGTTGCCTATTCAATTTTATATTATGTAGGCATTTGTTTTACGCAAAACTGATGGGTTTGTTTGTGGTTGGATGATGCCAGCAATATAGGAAATTGATAACGGACCGGTTGCCGTATCTACGGTCAAGGCACTGTCAGTACTTCTTATCGTTCAGTTTTTGGAACGCACCCGTAGCTCGTAGCGGAAAGCACATTTACGAATGCCGCAGCTACATACTCAAGGTACACCCTAATTGACGTCCCACATGGTGTGATTTATCTGAATGCGTGGATTTCTTTGAAATTTCAGCCCGGCACGATGATAGAATGGGGAAACAATTGGCAAGTGATAAGCATGCGCGGCTCGGTGTTTGATTCGCGTGATTAATCTTGTTTTGTTTGAGCAGGGCACGTGCCATCCACTACCGTCAAAATAACGAGGAGGCCTTCTGCGGACTTTTTTCACAAGTTGGACGTCTTTACAACGTTCACCATTTCTGGGGTGAGAAACAAATTAATAACCCCCTTTATACAGAAATCTTGCATGGAAAAACAAATTTGATTCATTTAATGATGGTTTTTGAGAAAAACACTGCAGAACTGTACCGTTAAATTGAACAAAATGGAGTTTGTATTAGAGAAACTGATGTAATTTTCTGTATGGGATGGTACACACACGTTGTATGTAGTTTGATCAAGCACAGGAAGGGATTTGAAACTCGTTTTGAAAGGGTTAAACCAGGTTCTGTGTGTGGTATATTGACTTTCTTTGCAGCACCTCCACCTTCAAATCACCCTAACCACCCTTCCCAAGTTCTTTCTTGTGCTTGATCAAACAATAATAATTACTACAATGGTTTTTTATTGTTTTTCAAGTGTACGATGATCTCCTGGCGAGAAAAGAGACTAGGGAATCGGCTTGGCAAAAACCCGGGTGGGACGAATGTGTGGCGTACACAGGCGAGTAAATTTATTCTCTTGGAACACCTGATGTTAGATTAGCCGCACCGGGTCGAAAGGGAATTTAAAAATAACCGAATAAGATACTTATTCGCGAGACTCCCATTTTGTCTTGGAAACTCGCTGCTTGCCAAGCTAAAAGGGAGACATATCTCCCGAGTTTCTAAATTCGTTCTCCGCTTTTGGGCCCGTGTACGAAGCCGAAATTTACAGGCTCAAATCTTCAATTTACTCTTGTTGCATCTTGCATTTTGATTCATTGTGACGGTTCCCTTGCCACTAAAAACATTCAGGCTGTTTATCAAGAATGAGATAAGTTATTGAATGGGGGATTTTCCAGTGAACAGGTAGATCAGGAAATCCTTAGAAATGAACAGTACTGCGGCTTTGCGGACACCCTGCATAATGCCGTAAAATACGTTTGAAGTGTAGCGTATTTGAAGCCGCAAACCGTACACATGGAGGTTTTCAGAAAATAAACTTCGTGAATCATATACGTTGGGTTAAACAAACCAATGGTCTATCTTTAGTACATACGTACATATATTTGAACATTTTTTTATTTTATTTTGTGAATACAATTGTGCATTATAGGCATATACGTGGAAACAAGTTTGTTTTCCGGGAAATCCTTGACATCCTGGAAATGTACTGGAATTTTTTCTTAATCCTGGGAAATATATCATTTGTGATGCACTTTACACAATTTCGTTTATTGATTTCTATGTTCTTCTAATTTGCTTGAAACAAAATACCAATTAAGCATGAGACTTCATTGAAATTCAATGGTTCATTCCACTTATTCATCAGTATTTAGGGGATTAATATAGTTTGTTAGGTAACTGCATATCTTACACTTTATGTATTTTGTGTCCTGGAAAAAAAATATCCTAAATTTTTCTGGTTGACCTTAGGGGAATCAAGGTTAAAAATATCCTCTGTATTTATTGCAAGATGTTGAATGACGTGCTTGTAACGTTGTTTGTTTCAGTGCCATTGATTAAAGAGATGGAAGCAAGAATCATGGTGCCGACTGACTTCTCTCCAACAAAATGATGGCAGCGATACGTCCCATCAACACGGACCCATAAAACACGCAAACCTATCAACTCTTATATTTCTCTTCCTAATTTAATTCCAATCCCATGAACCTTTACTCCACGTGTCATTACACCCCATGGCACGTTTCTCGTGCCGGCCAAGGGTGTAATGTTCCAGGTTTTCTATATATAACCATGTGTGCGTGCCGATCATCTCGGAGGGGAAGCTGCGCATCGCAATCTAAAACCGTCAATCTTTTTGTCTACTTGTTGTGGAGAAAGTCTCCAACCAAGAGTCTGTTGAGTCATTTCTCAAAGGTTTTTCCCTCCCGGCCCCCACCATAGTGCCCAGATTAGAAAGTTTTGCGTAGTATACATATAAACCCTCCAAGCGGGTACGTCAAACTGTTTTGACGGTGCCTCTTACAAAGCTTATTATAAATATTTGGCGTAGAAAATCACGTGGAGAAAACTGTATCAAGATTATCCGTAAATTGACTAGTTTACGTATAAATTTGAAAATCAGAAAACCATTCAAAATTATAGTGTAATTTTGTTATGTTTAAAATACATGTGTTGTTTTAATTTACATGTGTTTACAATAAGTTGAATGTAAAGGAATTTAGTTCACAAACATCACAAAGACAAAGTGCTTGCCTGTATAGGTAATGTAGCAATGCTGTACGTAAGGGGAATTTGTATGGCAAAACTTACAGAAAAACATGATTGTAAGGGAATTTTGAATATACTATGAGATAGTTGACTGTAAGAGACTTTACTGACGATGGATTAAATAGGACATATGTTTCAGATTGGCTGTTGATGAAAGGGTTTGTCGGTTTGTGCTGTATTACGGCAAAGATTTATTTCTGAAACGTATCCGTTTTTAAAATGTGAGACTTGAGTTTTTTTAATTCTCCAGGAGGACTACGAGAGGACGTAAGGAGGTGTGCCAAAAGATTTCTCTTCCCAAAACGGAGTCAAGCTAATAAACATTTTCAAGAGGAAGGATTTTTTGCGTGTCAAAATGCACGCGCATGCGCAACGTACGCACGGTAAGTAATGCACTTTTCAAAAGCGTTATCAGTTGGGAATTTGGCTGCGTAACGGAGACATATACGTGGCCCTGGCCATCAAGCAACAGTCTCCAGCCCAAAATAATTCTAATAATTATTTGGTTTAATTTGCGCCAGATTCCTGCAGAGTTCCTTTGTTCACGGAACACGAAGACACGACGCGAAGATGTTCAGCTTTCCGTTGTACGCTCATATGGCCCTGTTGCCTTTGTCTTTGTTATTGGCCGTCTTACTTCTCATCAGACTCTACTTGAGGAGAGTTGTCGCTTTCAAAAGTGATGACCGACTGGAAGGCAAAACCGTGGTCATTACGGGTAAGTTAACACAGTTATACTATATAGACCTGTATGCAGAGTGTCCATCACATAAGAAATATAAATGTCCATGACTTTTCACTGGATTTTAATGGCCATTCTTACACACAGATTGTTCCTGTTATAAATTCAGGATTTTTAATATTCAACATTTGTTTTTCGCCATGGCGACATTCTACATATTTTTCCCTCCTCTTTCCAATATGCCGAACCTCTCACTTCACTCCCTACTCTTAACCTTGCCATTCTGTTTTTATTGTTCCCTGTCAACCATGGTGCACTTACATATTCTGCCCTCCCTTTCCTAGTTTTTAAAACCTTATAACATATTATATTTTGACCATTCAATCATTTCCCTATTCTCCTGGGTGCCTTTTATCTTGTATTCTTCTTTTCACCTCCTGCCTAATATCTATGCCTATTCTTTCCAACTCTTCCACCCCATGCTCATATAATCCTATTTTCCCTAATTACTCCCTTCATTTACTTCTCCACCTCAAATTTCTCTGGTTCTCTTCCTCCCTCCATTTAGCACATTCAATCGCCCAAGTTCCTGTCCTACTTTGCCGTAGCTCTTTACCAAATTTATAAGCTCTCCACCATGCCTTTCCCCAAATCAATTCTTCCCCTATAATCATTATATGGGTTATTAATGATAACGTTCAGTTGCCTATGAATGGGGTTTGTGCATAACCTTAACATGGACATAAAACATAACGCACACAAATGTAGAAGTACCATATATTGCACATTAATGTGGGACTTAGGCAACATGACGTCTTGTTCTTTGGCGGTGAATCCTTGTTGAGTGGGCATTAATGTTTGCTGTTTTAAAGGTTCAATAATTTCCCTAGCATTTGCAAAAATACATATCACATCGTGAAAGGTCTGTGTGTATTATTTTTGTCGCCAGACGTTTGCCTCCAAATTTCCAAGATGGCCGCCAAGTTGTTGGCTCTTGTTGCTCACTTTTGCCAAGACGGGGGATAAAATAAGAAAATATTCCGTTACGTCATTTGTACAGCTTGAGACCACGTATATAGAGGGTGCTTTGGAAGTCTCATGAACAATTTTTGCGACTAAAATTAGCCGCTTAAACATGATACACGAATGTGGAATGCTAGGACGCGTGGCGATTCATGAAGATAGATTAGCACAGCTTGCATATATATATATAATCAAACTGACAACTTTTATGGCAAGTTTGCTGTAAACATCGAATGCAAACAGTGTAATCAAAGTTAAAATTAAGTTTAGTAAGTGTCGAAGTTGTTTTGGACTTCTTTTCGATTTGTTGGCGGCTTGCCGGCCATATTTTAAGGTCTGTCTGGGCTAAAGCGGAGAACTGAAAGAATGTTCCCTTTGATTTTAGAATTACATATCTTCACGTAGATTTGCATCTCTTATTACATTTTACATTTCCATATCAATCACTGTCCAATTCCATTGTTGTCAACACTTAAAATGTTGTTTTGTGCGCAAACAACTATATTTTGAAAATATTGTACTGGATTGTAAAATGTGTTTTGTATATGTTTAATATTTCAGGAGGGAACTCTGGGATAGGACATGCAATTTCAGTTGACTTGGCAAAAAGAGGTGCACGGGTTATATTGGCGTGCCGGGACCGAACCCGAAGGGACTCCGCGCCATTTTCTGTCAGGTCCCGTTCGGGCAACGTCAATGTCCGATTTATGTACCTTGATCTGTCCAGCCTGGACTCGGTCATCGAGTTTGCCCACCAGTTTGTTGAGACAGAATCTCGTCTTGATATCCTCATCAACAACGCTGGTAAGTTTGGTGCCGCGGATGAAATTGTGTTGCACGCCATTTCACGTGTCTAATTCGCCTGTTTTCAGCTGTTCTCACCTCTAAAGATTGGACAGCTGATGGGTTGGATATGATGATAGGAGTGAATTACTTAGGCCATTTCCTACTGTCAAACTTGCTATTAGACAAGATGAGGAATACAGGGGAGTCACCTAAAATCCTCAACATAGTGTGCGAATCGTACAGCGTTGGAAGTTTGGATCTGAACAGCACTGATCTTCTTCCATTTGGAGAAAGTGATTATAGCATGTACCATGTAAGTGTTAAAAGCAGCTATATAGCAAGAATGAGGTACAGTTGCCTACTTTGTTTTGTCTTCTTTGTCCAGGCCTATGCAGCCAGTAAACTAGCCCTATTGATAGTGACCAAGGATATGGCAGTACGCTTCAAGAAACATGGCATCTGCGTGTTTGCCGTGAACCCCGGTGAGTAACCCTTATGAGTGATTTACACAGCAAAACAAATGAATTTCACAGATAATATAACAGTTTACGTGAATTAATTTATCTGCGCAAAAGCCGACCGAAACAAATAAAGTTAATGGCGCACGCGTGTTTATCTGACGGCCAACGAAGTGTATATCCACACGACGACTGTTTATATTCTCTAAATCTGGTGTTCCCTGTTTGGAACAACACACATTTGCAACACAGCAGTTAGTCGTGCCAGGAATACCATGCTTTTTCACAAACTATTACCGCTCTGTTGTCCGCACTGTCGCAGGAGCATTGAATGGGTCTAGTGGACGTAAATAAGATTGTGAACCACAAATAGATTTGTGGTAGAAGAAAGTACATATACTTCTGTTGTAAGACAAAAGACACTTGCGTGTGGATAAACATACATGGCACTTTCATTGAAATAGGTACGACAGAAGAGGCAAATGTCAAATTCGCTCAAGACACACTGGCCAAAAATAGAAATGTATAAGATAAACTATCAAGATATTCCACAAGCTTTTAATATTTATTACAAACATTTATTTATTGATCCATCGCAATAAGATTGGTCTAATCTTGACCCTGAAGATGACACGCATGTCATAACATGTTGGTCCATAATAAAGATCTACTCAGATCTATGAGTTGAGGAATTATTTGTGTCCTTTGCATCAGGCAACGTGGACACCAAGATCCTTCGCAACTGGCCTGGGAAAACCGGCGAGATCTACCGCTTGATTTCCAAGGTTGTGAATGTAAACCCCGAAGATGGAGCCCACACGGCAATTTGCTGCGCTGTGTCCAAGGCACTGGACCGTGACTCGGGCAAATGCTTCAAGGACTGCCAGGCTATGGACTTGGGATTGTTCAGGCAATACGACGAAGAATTCCGCGACAAGCTTTGGGAGAAAACTGAGACCATCATCAAGTCGAAAGGTTTCGAGTTAGAGCTAAAGGATGATTAATATTTTATTGCAGAACATCTCTTCTGTTAGCTTCCATTCTTAACTAATTTCCTTTAGGTCTTCTCTGGTGAGATTCATAGGTTGCATGAAGGTGACCTGGCGGAAAAGCATACTTCAGTATACATAGCGACAATTGGATTTGACACGACATTGTACATATGCCAGGTCTCCGTTACATTCCTATGAATGTTTCATCAGAGATGGCCTAAGTGATGCGATGAAAAGTACGTAGGAAATGGTGACCCGAGATTGTCTCTTTCCAATCGTGTACGCGCGCTTTCCCTCGTGAGAAACCAAAGGTACTTTAGATTTAGTTACTTATCATTGGCCCACTAGGGATGTTCATGCAGAAAACACAAAACATTATCTCATTCATTTAAAAACTTGTATGTGAAAATTTCAGCGCATGCTTAGAATTGTGAAATGCTTCGCGTGAACACCCACTTTGGATAGCTTCATATTACGAATTCCTTAACTGTGGTTTGTCATTAAGGAAACTAATACTATTTTAATATTGTAAAATACGGTAGGTCGAGATTCATGTAAATGATTTTATTTATAAATGCAATACAGATTTCAGTGAGTATTTTTGCAACAAGATCAACAGCCGTGTGAAGCGCTACCGCGATGAAGCTTCTTCCGCAGGTTGAAGTTCCAGAGTTTGGAGAAGAAACTTGGTTGCAAGTTGGTTCGAGATGGACTTGATAGCGAAATATCCAGAAATAAGTTCGCTCAGGATAAAAACCATCATGACTAGATTGGACACGCGCTCCATCGGTACCATCAGTGTATCCGAGCTGAAGAGGAGGAACGCCAGCAAGGGAAACTGCAGAAGTAGAGTTAACAACCAGAAACCTGCCAGCTCGGGAATCTACAAGTGAGAACAAAAACACTTTAACTCAAGCCATATGCTAATATAAATAGTCCCAAGTTTACCATTTCGGTTAAGTTTCCCAGGTAACCCAGATACAAACGCGTTACTTCAACAGTGGAAACGGCAATGAGGACCGCAACCAACACAATGCAGTAGAGAGGTTCCAAGTAGTTGTACTGTGAAGGCCAATGCAATACAATATGTTGGGCAACAACATGCTCATGGCCAAACAAGTTGCCCCTGTCAAGAATTACACACTCTTCCCCAGAACATTATAAAACTCATCCAATCAGTTCTTAAAACCCTCTACTGCATCTGCATAAGCCAGAGTCTCTGTTTCAGTATCTTTCAATGGTGAGAAATGTTAATGCTCAAAACACCTTGCCAGGCTATTGGCCAGGTTTTCTGTGTGCCGAGGTGAACAACATGCGATACACGGAACTTGTGCACAAATGTTGACGTAAACATACAGACTTGGTGATTATATCTTTTGGCATACTTTGCGTATACATTGGCAGAATGTGAAGGATCATGTAAGACAGCTGGGCTGGATATGGTTCCATCTGCATTAAGATTGCAACACACAGTGTTTGTGTGACTGGGGTGGCCAGTGCAGAACTTCAATCCCTGAATCAAGGAGCCATTTCTTGGTACACTTTGCAGTGTTCATGTGCCAGGTATATTTCAATTAATGATTCAAATATGTAAATTAAACCAGTTGACTGGCTGATATCATATGTATGTTGTATTTCATAGTCTAAATGCATTTCATCATAGATTAATGTGCAAAAGTCTATTTTCATCCAATGATGGGAACAATGGGTCACTGGTACATAAGGTGCCTTGACAGGGACAACATGTGCATTATTTTATATACCTTGGCTTCCAACATGGCAATGCCAACAATTAACCACAATGGAAAATAGAATACATTGAAATACAGGGCCATCTGTAGGGGAAGGTTTGAAGCCGATCTGTCACCTAAAATGATTTGACATGCATATTATTCCCCTTGAACAACACAATGGACCTTGCATGAATGACGTCACATCTTTTGAAATTTTCCCACCGAACCAGTGGAATGTGCACTTTGGACAGTGACGTCATTTTTGACCGAGATTAACAACAGACGACGTGCCGAATAATCTGTTCGTGAGTGGCGTCTTGTCTTCATCGTGGAAAACGTAAATTCCAGGAAAGATTGTTCCTGTCAAAGAATTAACAGCTTGCCGAATCATTCGCCGTAGCTGAAAAAGCCGTTCAAAGCATTTGAAACAAATACAAGTTAGTTTTGCAACTGGTCGATAGATGGCAGCACTGCTTCGAAATTTTTCAACCCACGTTGAAATTTTCACTGCGTGCAGCGCCACCTATGCAACATAAGCCTTTGCGAACGTCGCGGCGCAGTTGAACTGGGAGCGTATTTTTCGCTGAAGTTTCAATGATTACGACGTAATAATGAATACTTTAAGCAGAATTTCTCGCTCTCATCTGCTGTTTATTGCTTCTGGTAAGCATCTGTGACGGGTTTTCCATATTATGAGCGTGTTTGGTTTGAATATTGACTTTTCTGCCACAGATTTGAGGCCGGTTATTTGCGTCGCTGGATTGAAGGTTATGTACTTACCGAAAGATTTCAAAGGCATTCAATATTATATGCATATATTTACCTTGAATTATTGGTCAATCGTTTTTCGATATCTGGTGTACGAAGAAATCGCGCTATTAATTTTTTCAGATGTCGAGTTCCCAGAAAGGAACAAATTGCAGTTCATGCCAAAAATCCCCCAGAATTTGGTTGTTGGTTCAAAACCTCGAAAATCAATGAAACGACTCATTGATATGAGGGGACCCGAACTGATTCACAATGAATTCATTCACAAGCAGTACGGAATCATTGTGAGTTAATGACATGGTTTTCACCATGGAGGTTTGCATTCATTAGCGTGAAATGCAAATTCTTGCCTAAAATCAATATGCAGGCTTTGTGTGGAGGCCAATTGAAGCATGGCCATTTTGAAATGATACGTAACACTGTAAACAGACATTTGGACACCAAGACAATGTTTGCGGTATGGAGAGTGGACGCACCTTGGAAACCGATTACAAAAAAAGTATTTTTTTTCCAAGAACTTGGAGAAGTGATGGCACAAGTTTCTCATGGAATGTTAAATTCGTTGTAACCTGTCCTCAAGTGAGGATATTCAACAATACAAACAAATACAAGCTTAATTAGTTTTTAAATATTTCATACCCGTAACAGTTTACGGAAGCTTGATTTACATATGGGAATTAGAATATATACAAGTTTGAATTTATTGTTTTGAACCAGCCACACATTTTAATGTCAACATAAAAACACTAAGAAACAATTGTGTACTTGATACAGACTCAAAGTGGCTTTGTTACAAGTGTTGGGTGAAATGAGTTGTATTAACTTCAGGTATAGGAATGCCATTATAAAAACTGTAATGTGTACAACATTGCGTGAAGACACGTGCAATTTGCCGGTATATGCAATATAGGAAGCCTTTGATTGTAGCAATTACAATTAGTTGGCCCAACATCTTATATGACCACAGTTAATAACATGTAAGCTCATTTACGTATTATAAAGTTGATCTTGATTTTCAGCACTCATTATTATACCGGGTTATTCAAAATGATGGACCCAATTTCATAATGCTATATTTCAAATTGAAAACTAGCGACATACATGAAGTAAATTACAGTTGAATATACAAAGAATGACGTTTATACATCTACTTCAGAGTTGGAGGTACAATGTTAAATCTGAGACTAAATGGACGCTGCACTGCAGTTGCTCACTCAGTTCTGGTGAACACAAGAACACAGAAAACCTACGTTGAATCCATCTTAGTCACAACACAATTATGAGCGCTCTAGCAGTGGTGGCATTCAAAGCTCTTGGGCCTCATCTCAGAACGGCTTTGCCAATGACTCGCATACAACATATGGTCCAGGAACCATAGAGTTATGAAATTGGGTTCATCATTTTGAATTACCCTGTATAATATAAACGCCTCATCTACAGATGTATTGTTAATTGTCTCCTATATATGCACTTTACATAGGCCAACTGGTGCTTTGTTTTAAAATGTCTTTTCAGAGCAATGGTCATATGGTTCGACTGCACGGTTTGGGCTTATTGAGTTTGTTAACCCATAGAACTGGAAAATTATGTGCTCATATTTTTCACTCATGGCATGTCAGATTTGCAATTCGCATTGATGTCAAATTTGTGATTGCTAAGGCGTAATTTAAAGAAAATGCAACTTGTGGGTGTGATAATTTGAAAGACAATCACTGCCAGTGATTAGTTATGTGTGGAATGTTGCAAGGGATTAGTGATGCGCAGACTCGCAGTTACATATCAGGAATGTGAAGAATCCCTGCTATAAATGACTGACAATTCATTTAAATGCCTCTGTTTTTCCCCACCATCATGGCTTTAAATAGACCTAAATTTCGTGTGATCCTAAGGAACCCTTCAATCTAAACGTTGCAATCGTTCCACAGTGTTTGGGATGAGTTTACCCGATGAATCAATTTACATGTTTTAAACGTACTACATTATCGGTATGCCATAAACAAACTTTTCAGTTTTCTGTTAAGAAATACTTAACTATTGGATTTTAATTGCTACACCTCATAGATGTATTGGGGTAATGTATTTGTCCTGTACTTCCCTTTCAATGAATAGCTATTGTAAGCAGTGTGGCCTTCATAGTAATCAATTAGCCTTATAAGACTTGTGTAAACCTGGTCTAGAAGGTTTATTATATTTCACCCATATTATGAAGCCATATCTGCATGACAAGTCTATATGACATGTTTCATAATTGGAAAAGAAGCAAATGAACAGGAGAAATGGTCTTTGAAACGTATTGCGTTTATCGTGATTACAGAGAATTGTTCATATAGAGTAAGACTGACTGTGTGTAGGTTTGCTGTTGTATGAAGACTTCACACATTTCCTGCATGGCAATTAATGAGTTAATGTCATCAGGAATGTGTGGTTACCGGTGTACAAGTCTCATGCAATACCTCATGTCTTGAATACTGCATGTACATGGAAACTGTATTGCTATATAACGAAGACATGCAGGCTGTCAGTTGGCTTTAGGTGGACCAGAACATGTAGAAATATAATGGTGCATTAAGTAGCAATAAATGGCCATGTGAAGTGGACAAAGGAGTTATTATTTATTGCTTATTTTTTGCACATAGAATAGTACTTGTCTTTTGGGATTCATTTTGACACTGATGATATTATAAACTCTGTCTTTCTGCACCATGTGAAAGAAGCACAGGGTTTATGACATAGCTAATAGTACTGTATAACTGGTTATTTTTCACGTAGCAATATTTTTGTGCTATTTGTGGAAGTACGTTTGCCCGCGAATTTTACAATCTAGCACAAATCATAGTAAGTGAAGTTAAGTTGCCAGCGAATTTAATACAATACAGTATGCAGGTATTTCCACAGGCTAAAACACAAACAATGCAGAAATGTCGTCGTTCCTAACATCAATTAACACAGACAGACTATATTACCACTGTAGATAAGTGGAATTAAAGAAATGTAATATACGGTGTAAAGTCTAATCTATTACAGGTAACAACTCGGCACTACTTTTTTAGTGGAGGGTTATATGTGGTCACAACGTGGTCCTGATTTGCTTAAATCTTACATTGGGATAGACTAAATCCTACTTTCTCTATCCTATTCAAGTAGGAACAAGTAGGAGGGAGAAATGTAATTGTCGGAAATTAAAATGCCCGCTAAAAGTCCAACGTCTAGATACCGCAAAAATTTTACTGCATGAAAATTACCATTTATACAGTATGTGTAATGGTATTACAAAGGCATATGATGCTACTATGTGCATCAAAACTAGGAATTATGTGCCTTTCTAATTGTCCAATATGAAAGCACATTGGACCTATGATTGGACAATGAAATCTTGATGTTGAATACAATTGCAAATGAAAAGTATTTGCGGCTTTCAATGTGGTGACAAAATGGCGGTGTTGCACCAGATCATGCATGTCTATGTTAAGATGGTAATGTGAATGAACCATAGACCAATCAAAGTAGCAATTATGCTACTTTGGCAAAGCATGCCGGATAACATTCCAGGTTACACTTGTGCCAAAACTTGTTCAGATTCCGTGATGAAATGTGTGTGCAACCAATAGGTGCAACTGTATTTATTTTTCAGGGCCAAGGGAAACGAATGGGTGGTGGAAAAGGAGCCATCGACCATTACACTACTCCTATTAAGGCGGGCCGTGTTATAATTGAAATTGGTGGCACTGTTGAATATCCTTTGGTACATGGCATGCTTAGACAGGTAAGTGTTTTTAATATCTGGGTGCAAGGAATGTCAACTGATGCAGGCATAATCATATAAATTTGCCAAAACATTTCAATCATTATTTCACATATCGGTTTGAAGACTGCAAAAGTGTATCAGTCAATCATGTGTTGGGCACCAAATGTTGCAGTGAACCAAGCCTTGAATGAACACATTATTATTTTATATCGTGAAAACACGGTAGTGACATTTATGTTATCAATAATTTTTGATATCCCAGAAATCGATTTCTCTTTTATTTACCAGAGGATGAGGTATATAACAAATTGAGGTTATCATCCTTGTGCCACAAAACAAAATGGCGGCCATATGCTCTACATTATTCAAACAAACATGACAATTAACTAATAAGAAAAATATACATTTGTTGCTGATTTTCACAGAGCACCATGTTTCTGAATTCATTACTACACTTGACTCGAAACAAACAGTAGTTACAGTAATAGTCAAACCTCTTTATAATGACAATAGAGCTCTTGCAGCATCTGACTTTGCACTGCATCATGGGATAGAAAAGTATCACAGCTGTGCAGCTGCAATTTGTCTGTGCACGTCATTAAAATATTAACAATAGTTTATTCAAAACAAAAAACCAGTTTGTAACCTTCACCATGCAATCCTAGCTTTCTATTAAGAAATGATTGTATGTTTACCTTTATAACTGTTTTCGTGGATTGCAATCAACACTTTTCCTAATATTTAGCAAAAATATACTGTTAATAGACTATTATGGCAGCTGGAAGCCATTTTATGTCAGTAAGTTATTCTGTACATTCATTTGCAGTTTGTGACATATTTCTTTGTAATTTACTCAAAAACAAAAACTTTGTATGGGCAACAGCATATTCTGCAATATAATTATATTTTATTGATTATGCAATAAGTCAGCCAATTATTGCTAGTGGCATCACTGTAAGAGCTCTGTACGATTGTAACTACAAAATGTCGTTATCCCAAAAGTTATAACTGCAAGGTTTGACAATCTGTATGCTATCCAATTCTTGATTTGTAAGTAATTGAAACTTAATTACCGTTTCAGATTGCATTAAAATTGCCATTCCGAGCGATGGCAACGAGCCATGAAGCATTTGAAAAGTTGAAGCAAGAAGAAGAGGATGTTTTGAAGAGGAATCTGAATCCATACACTTTCGAATACTGCATTAAGAACAACATGGGTGGTTGTCATTCATGGATAGGTAGACATGATTTACATTGGTTCGGGAAATATAGGTAGGGTTATGAATTCCTTACTGTTAACATGAACTATAAATAGTTTTATACTAAATGCCCAACACAAGCAGTGTTGGTATAAATAATGCAGTAAAGCATCTAAATATAAAATTAAAACAATGAACACTGAAGGAAACAATCCGACTCATTTATTAGGAACTTGATTCACTGTTACATGTGCCTTGATTTGAAACAATATTATGCCTGTAGCAACAGCAACATTGAGACTTTCAACATTATTCACGAGTGGAATTGTAACTTTACAACCATTGCAGTCGTACGCGAATTTGTAAGCAGCTGCACTTAGTCCTTCGGTTTCCCCACCGACTACAACAACAGCTTCTTTATCTTTGACAGGTGGAATCTGATGGTATAATATCACTGGAAGTTTTACATTTTTATAGGAAAGAAGTTTCTGTGTATTGGAATAGGTGTGATCGATCTTCGCTCCATCTGCAGACACTTCATACCACGTTGCATCCTTTTCTGGTATAGGAACAAAAGGATTGCCATTTCCAGCAGCTACTTCGTTGGAAGCCAGATATACTGCTGAATCTCTAGGGCAGTAATTTTTCATCAACTCCCAGGGTATATTGTTTTCTATCTGGATGCGGAAATGAGCACCGGCTCCTCCTCGCAAAACCTTCGGCTCCCATACATCAGTGCATCCTGTGCAAACATAATTGAAGTTTTGCCAGTGATTTACAACTAATTTTTTCAGCCACATACTAATGACTATTATTGACAGTGTGTACCTTTTGACAGAAGAATTCTTTTGCACCCAGCAGCAGTGACACAACGCAAAATAGCACCCAAATTTCCAGGTTCACGTATGTTGTCGCAAATGACCGTTACCGGAAATTTCCCCTCTTGAAGTTTCAGCTGGGAAGCTTTTGGCCTATTGAACACACCTGAAATTCATACAGAACAATTTCAGCTTCTCTGATATTTACACCCTGTATCATCAATTTACCCATGACTCCAGGTGATGTCGTCAGATCGGACCAGATAGTCATTTGCTTGTAGAAAACTTTGTAAAGTTTTAAATTTGAGATTTCATTCAATGGCAGCCCTAGTAGATTTTCTTCTTTACTAAAATATATGCTGTCCAGATGAACTCCAGCTTCAATGGCGTCTTTTATCAAACGTCGACCTTCCAACAAGATTTTCCCCTGTTCATCTCTCATTTTCTTGGACTTTGTCAGGGAAATAAGAGACCTGTTGGAATGTAAAGAAAGAAAATTGTTTTTTACAGTATGTACTACCATTTTGTAATGGACGGCTGCCATTACTGATGTTGGTCTGTAGTGACAATCGCCTTGCTTTACTAATGTCATGCTTTCAGCAATTATTTAGGACTTCCAATATATATTAGGCAAGCATAATAGATACATTACAGCCAAACTAGAGATTGCAATAGGACCTAGCTAAGTTGGGAGAGTGGTCTTGTAAATGGGGCATGCAGGATCAATCTCTTGTATCTTTAGCAATGAACTATTGTGATCACAATTTGAGCCATAATGTCTTTGAATTTGACCACCTGACAAAGTTGACCGTTTTTTTTTTATGGAACCAAAAAGTCTCATAGGGGTGACCCTCCATAATCTGACCACCTGCGTACCTTGAATGTTTACCACATTGTATAGTACAATGCCATACCTTTATAACGTGTTTAACCTGTTAAGTTGACCACTGTATCAGAAACTGGAAAAATAAAATTGCCCCCTTGACAATTTCTTGTCCAGTAATTTGACACCATGATATGATAGATAAGGAATAACCTCGAGGCAAGGATTTATTTGCAGTTCCTGTATGTCATCGGTCAATTGACTTCATATTGGCTGCCAACCTTTCCCCATTTTGGTGCTTATCAACCCAGTGCTGTACTACTGTATACTTTTAATTCTGGATGTCATTGCCTGTGCAAGTTTACATACTAGTAGTACAGTACCCTATATTCATTTTCTATGCATTTTTGTACAGGGTGTTAATGTAATGGTGTTACAAACTTTCAGGGTATATATTCCTTGCATAAAAACAATACATAAAGTTCCTATAAACACATGTCCCCATACGCTTAGGTTTTTAAGTAACACCTGAAATGTTGCATCCATAATTCATGCTACTCACATCTTACCATTGATTATTTATTAGAAATGCTACATGGTTTTACAGCAGATGCTCAAAAGGTCCTCCATGGGATGCAATACACGAGTTAACACTGCCTCAACATGGACTGTCGCACCCGTTCAAAGGTGCCAGGAACCATGCATGTGGTCTCGCAGGCAGCAAAAATTTGGTTGTGAAGTTCAGCTGCAGTTGCAACTGGAGTTACATAAACTACGGATTTCATGTGACCCCACAAGCAGAAATCTATAAGGGATTCAGGTCTGGTGAACGTGAGGTCAATGCAATAGGCCCTGCCATTGATATCCACTTGTCATGAAATTTGTCATTGAGAACATTACACGCGTGGTGACTGAAATGTGGTGAACCACCATCTTGCATGTACCACATGTTCAACCTGGTAGGTTGCCACAGGATCATCTTCCAGCATTTGGGAGAAGACTGTTGACAAAGGGAAATCACTGTAGATGTTGCCCATCAGATGGTGTGGTAAAACATGTTGCTACTTAAAAACCTCGGTGTTTGGGGACATGGGTTTATAGGAACTGCCTGAAAGTTTGTAACACCATTACATTTACACCCTGTATGTTGACCACAGGGTCTGCTAAAGTTGATCGGTTTTTGGAACTTCAAAGTGGTCAACATAGGTACACAAGTTGTACATACATTTTTTTGCATAATTAAAAACGAGGCTAGATGGGGGTTCTTTGTACAAATTTTGCCTTTGCACATTTAGATTTAAAACTGCATATGGTAATTTCAATCGATCGTGGCAGGAAATAAGTGAAGCAATATGAAAAAGTGCAGCATGAAATGGAACAATTTTTATTGATATCGTCCATGGGACGATAATTCGACTAGATGTGATGCAAAAAATTCTTACGTAAATTTCGAATCATTTTCTCCAAGTTTTTCGTAAAGTGGTACCCCATTAGAAGCTTTGGCACTGGGCACTACTTTACGGGGATTTTTGGGTTCGTTGACGGCGGAGTTTTTCGGTGCAAATCGGCTCGTCGGCGTTGGCGGAGTGATATTAGACTTGGGTCGATTACCGACATCGTCGGCGTCGTCGTGCATCCGATTTTCGTGATCGGTCTGTGGTGGCAAAATAACGCTCAGCGGTTTTCTAACGAAACCTCTCCTGAACCGAACCGGTTGCGATCGAAGGAACAGTGTGTGTCGAGCGAAATTGCTGAAACCAGCGAGCAAATTCACTCCGTGAAGTACCGACATCGCCGCTGCCATTCCTAAAAACCACGGCTAAAAACGATCAACGGTAGCGGCAACACTGACTTGCTGTCGACGAAACACTCATTCCAAAACCATATTCCCATTCAAATTTATTAAGAAACCCCGTCATTTTGGTTATTACATCGTGATATAATTCACATTTGGTTAACCGAACTACTGAAAACCGTTACTAGGAAAAGTAGTACTGTCGGAAGTTTTGCCGATGCGATTGGAAACATGGATGTTGTTTTTGGTTTTTTACCGATATCGAGTTGATCGAATGCGGTTAAATTAAATTGCAATAAATATTTAACGGCGACTTGACCACTTTAATATTTACTGTGATTAGTTTTCAGTGAATGTTTTCCCATTTTTTTAAACCTGTTTCCCTCTTCTTTTTATTTGTGTGATTCAACAATTAAAATATCCGTTAAATTTAACGGAAAGTCCGAATTTCACTCGGATGCATATAATTAACAAGACAAATTTTGGCCGTCTGCGAATATTATGCACAAGTGGGAGGGAAATGATGGATTTTATCGAACGAATTATGCGGGGGGAAGTAGGGGGTGTAAACGGCAACAGAAGGATGAAGAAGGCAGGTGGGAGCGGAAGGATACGCCGTGAAATAGAACGCCGCAGACGCCATCGTGAATTCTCGCTCGGCTCTGCGCTCCTCGATGGATGTGAATCATCAAAACGTTTGTATTCAGGTCATCGATTGACATTCAGCCGTCGGTGAAGAGTGTGGATGCAAGTTTCGAACCGGATGATTGACGGTGGCCGTGGTATGATCGTCATAACGCGGAACTACTTTTTCGGCAACTAGCGGGAGCGCGATCGAATGATGAGTGCAGCGGCTTCGTCCCCCAAAACTCCGTAATCGACGACAGATCGGCGTGTTTTTCCGCTCGATTTTGGGAAGTTTCTAGCCGGATTGGCAACCAAGAATACGAAGAAAGTGTTGGTAAGTAAAACACGAAGAAATCTAAGTTAAAATAAGCAACGGAAAGTAAGATTTGTCGAAATTGGTCGTGTTTTTGAAAAGGACGCGTTCTGCCGTTGAACGAAACGTTCTTCTTGGACGCATGACGCCATGTTGGTAGAAAGACTCGCTACCCTTTGTGTTTGTTCTCAATTCTCGACGCATTCAAGATTTATTTCTTACATAGGTGTGTATAGGTCAGAATTTCAGGGTAATGCTGGTAACGAGAACGAACATTATGAAAGGTTGGTTCGCATTAAATCAATAATTTATAAATAAAATATGCGGTCGTCTGAATTAAAAATTTAATTTGTGTAGGAAATACAATATCTCGCCCGTTCAAATTAAGATAAATTTCAGCATAATATTTTTATGAACAAAATAGATATGGTTGTTTCATTTTTTTTTTTCGTCTATAACCAAACCACTATTTCCAAGACCAAAACGTGCAAGTTTCATACATTCACCTCAAATGACTGACTTGCAAATTTCATTTGAAACTGCATAATTTTGATTTCACAGCTACAATAAATACATGTATGAAAGTGATCAATACACCAGTCCAATTACGTAATTGACTGGGACCCAGGATTATCCCATGTTGGTTGATGTTGTCTGGAAGTCCCTTTGCAACGATTGCAATTATAATGTATAACATTTTCATAATTTTGACAGTTTTTAATTATGTGTGCGTACGTAAATGTTCATTCACAGTCGCAAAGTACTGTAATCAGAAATATTTGTTAGTGTACAGATGGGTGTAGCCGTGTGTTCCTACACAGTGTACAAACATTTTTATGGAGGTCATGTACAACTCTGGACAAAAGTATTGTCGCGTTTTGCTACCCTACAGCACACAATAAGTGGCCACAATTGTAAGTAAATGTGGATACTGCTCTTGCCAGTGTCAATCATAAAACTCTTGTTAGACCAAATGGCTGCTCTGATAAGGAACTGCCATAACAAGAGAAGAATTTGTATGATGTGCTCTTAGCATTGTAAACTTCACGTAACTTCTGGAAATGCCTTTAATAGGAGAGCAGCTATGTTTGGGCTATGGGCATATTAGACTGTGGTAAAACATATAGTCAACAATATGACTAGGTCGCTTGGTATTATGAGTGTCGTAAAACTGCCAATGACAAACCTGTGGGAATCTAACCTTGTGTTGGAATGCATGCAAGTTCCACAAGTCGGAACATAGAAGTGGTTCGCAGCAAAATAAATTTTTGATTGTTGTGAATGCATATCTAAATACGTACAATGAAACCTGTGAATTTGACCACCATTATATGCTGACAACCTGGTGAAGTTGACCGTTTTTTCTTTTTCGTGGAACCAAAGAGTTCCATAGGATTTATATAAAGGTGACCCACTTTAATCTGATCACCTGTGTGCCTTTAAAGTTTACCACAAGAATTAATTTGCAATTCCTGGTCATAGGGGTATGTTCTGACATCATCAGTGAATTGACTTCATGTTGGCTTTCCAAACTTTCAAGGGATTGGTGCTGTACTACTGTATAATTTTAATCATGGCTGCCAATGCTGTGTGTAAATATTGCATACTAGTAGTACAATGCCCTGCATTCATTTTCTACACATTTGAATATGTTGACCATCTGTTAAGCTGCCCTGATTGTTTTAGACCATGAGTGATCAACATACACAAGTTTCACTATAAAGCTGCTACACACCTAGAGAACAAGCACGAACGAACGGAAGTGCTCCTGTTCGCCTGTACAAGGTGTGAGCACAATGTTCACGCAAACATTGGAAGTAAAGGTGCTCGTGCTCGCATTCGCCTTGGCTCCACCCAGAGTCGATACTTCAAAGGGATTCGCTGGAATTGCGCGCGCTTCCTACCGACCAACAGTGTGCTAATGGATGCCCAAATCTAGCAGACTGCAGTGTATTGTGCTTGCCAGCTTGCGCGTGCAAACGGAAGATAATTTGTAGCTTGTGCTGCCAGCATTAGCTAGGTGTGTAGCCAGCTTAATTCATTTCTGTCATAATGTTAATTGCATCATTTTTACTAAGTTTATATACACTTGTTGTGTACGGTGTTGGGTCATTGGACTTATTTCAGCACGTTTTAACCTAACTTCCCCACGTCATAGACAGCTGAAATTTTTTATGCATACCCATCTCGTGGCATATTTCAATCCATCGACATTTTTCCTGTGTTATTAGGCCAGATTCGCGACAATCTCTATCAATCCTCGAAGCGGGGGCCAGTTGCATGAATACAGCCCATATCCATTTAGTATTGTTGTCTGTTCAGTAACGTTGCTGTTCCAAACCCCCACCCAATAAACCGTTTTCATACATGCGTGGTGTAGCGATAGCGTGGGGAATGGTAGCTGCTGTGGAAGAATGAAATGTTTGATGGTATGATTTAAAACAAAGTTACATTTACGCATGTTGATCGATTTATAAATAAACATCGAAGTTGTGTTAAAATTGTTGATAATTAAGGTTTAATACTGTTACTCTTATAGATGACGAGTGGTCTTTGAAAATACCCCTTCTAAAACGAGAATTTCACTGGACAAAAGTTGAATTTCCTTAAATTTCATGGAAAGTGGCTTCGGAGAAGCACCAGCAGTAGCACAAAACCTGTTATAATTAGGCTAGCAAAAGCTAACACTGTTATTGACGCTCAAGCTGGACAATTTGAAGTGCACTTCTGCATGCAGAAACATTTTGGCTGATGAAGTTCTATACCAGTTCGTAATGACAATCGGAACATACAGGGTATGGCATTTCCATGAATGAGTTGACAGTTACTCATGTACAGTGTAAGGGAGCCACAAATATTGGTGCTGAATGTGCACTCCTGTTATCATTGTTTGCATAGGCACCAAACGCCATGGAAGCAAGGTCTGAGTGACGTGTATGTGCTGTATTGGCATATACAGTATAGGTTCTTCAACAAAGAACCTGCATTTCATAAAGAAATCATCTGGGGCATATTGGAGCCATACATGTTGAAAATGTATCTATACTTTCTAAATGCACTAAACTGTAAGGAAAAAGTTTAACTAATTCTGATACACTCTTTAAGCGCCTGATTAGAAATTGTGCCCTATATCTTCAGTGGTTTAAAAATTGGAGCATGAATGACCTTGAAGTAAGTGTCAAGGTTAGAAAATTTTGCCACCATTGAAAAGGGCACAAATGACTTCCTAGTTGACAAAGTGTTTTTGATAAAGCCTGTCCTAGATAATTAGGAACTCCAATTATTTCTTTACATATGGAAATGTATGCACTGCATGTCCATCAGAATAAACACTCTGTATTCGCATCATATGCCCTACAAGCCTGTCAATTTATACAATATTAAAGAAACAAACTACGAATCAAGAAATGAAAAGTTACAAACTTGAATCTGGACAGTCTCTTTAAAATTATGAACACATAACAAAGCAAAGGATGTGATACAATTAGAGGGTCATTGATGTCCCCCTTTTTAATTAATCAGTTCAAAACCCATGTCCTGCATTGATTTGAGAATGTCTCCAAGGTCTCTAATGGAATATACATTCCAGGTATTGAGAATCTTGTCTGACAAATTCTTGGTAGAAAATTGGTGGTGGTGCTTGTATATATGTAGTTCTAACAAGAGTGTCTTGCAAGGTTTTATCTCATTCAAGTCGGGACTTGAGTGATAGTTCATCAGTGGCCGTTTGGTTACTGCACTTAAATCCTGCTGCAGGTTGAACACGATACTAGTACTACGGATGAAATATCTGATGGGAATATTTAATTTTGAACGCTAAAATCTTATTCCACGTGTAAGGAAATGTTCACCTTGCATGGCTTTATGACGATCTACCATTAATAACTGCTAGTAAAGTTTCCACATAATCAAATTCGTCCCCACACTATGACTGTGTCTAGTCCCTTGGCATGTTTGTTGCAAAGCTATTTTCCCTTTCTAATGTGTCGATAATATTTAAATACATTTGGTCAATTGCATTTATAATTGTTTTCTTCAAGGAAGAAACTACAGCGGTAGTTTAGCTTGTGTTTTAATTCAATTTTTAATTTAACAGAAACGTCGATTTCGAAAGACAAGCATCTGTAATTTGAAAACGACAATGACATCGTTCAATCATAGTAGAGTGGAGATTCCTTTGCTTGGGGATGACACCGTCAAGGATGCTCCATTTGAAAACAATGAACAATTGCCATTGTTTGCCAGAGAAAGCCCAACGGCAAAGAAAGACAATGTAAACCATTCGATGGTAGAGGACAACCGGACTAGCAGTAGTGGTAGTATGCACCGGGTAGTCATGCAAAACCCGTTTGCAGACTGTCAATCAACATCGTCAGGAAAACAATCTCGGGACACAATGTACAATCGATCTTCACAGAGCAGCAATTACCATTATCACCGGAACTTCAAGCGTCACAGATCCCGATCGAAAAGCCCGGAGCGGGATTACAAGAGGGCAAGACATGTTGAATACTCTGGAAGGAGAAGTAATGACCGAAGCAGAGGCAACAACCGTGATGACAGGAAAGGAGATTACATGCGGGATGATGATTTTGATCATGACAACAATTCCCTAAAATGGTCACCGCGAACGTATTCTGGCAGGACTCAGCCGCAAAGAAATTCTCCGCATTATGGCAGATTGCAAGCGTCTCAAAACACCGGCAACCAACGTGGTTCTTTTCCATACACAGAACGAAACGATCCGTCTTCTTTCCGACCAAGAGGTTCTGCTAATTTTGATGATCTTGCTGAACGTGGCGCTGTTCAGCAGCAGAAGAATCACAATGAGCCAGTTGGATCTGCCCCATCTACTTTCCAGGACAAAAGGAAAGAGCATGCGATGCTGTATAACTCTTTCCAACAAGACCCCCAGGTAGTGTTGATTCCACAGCAAAGCATGAAGGGTCCAAAGCTGCTGAATTTAATTGAAGTTGCATCTAAGATTGTTATGGATGAGTCTGAATTGGCCAACATCAAGAGCGTTGTCAAGTCGTGCATGTCATCAGGGGCGACTAACACAGTTCCAGCATTGAATCCTTATCCACAGGCAGCAGTATCGCCTCATCCAATTCCAAGTACAACGAATCGTACAGCAAACACCTGGAAGGATGGAAGTTTACTTGGCCCGTATCATGCGAACTCGACCCTTGCCGTTCCCACACCTCCGTTTACACATTCAAAGCAACCGATGTCAAACCCACCACCGATGCATGGTATAGCAACGCAGCAACCGCATAGCAATGTTCGTGGCAATTGGTCAAACCCTATTCCTGTCAGGGCCTCGAACATGCATGTAGGCCATCACAAGCCAGCAAGACAATGTGCACCACAGGATGGCCAATTTGTAAACCGATTTCCAGCACCTAAACATAGTCCCAACAATTCTCTATATTACGACCATAATAAGAAACGATATCCTTCCAACGATAACTTTTGGAGAACTACAAATCAGATGTCTGGTGGCAACAATTCCAAAAGCGTGTTTAATGCGAACAAAGAAGGGGCTTCTATACCTGGATTGGACATGCAGTCCTCTTCTCCCGCACGTAATTCGTCTGCGAAGATGCCACTGTTGCCCACTCCTGTGCATAAACCCAGCTCTTCGAGAAATCAAGGCACCAATCCAATTCCTGTGCAGGTTCCAGTGGAGAAGCCGTATTCTGTGCCGCAAAACAACGATGGAGGCGACATTCGTACTTGTAGCTTGTGTGGTAGCTTTGGCTCCAGTATAGTCTTGCATTACGTAAATTTGCATCCAGATGAAGAAGTGCCATGCAAGCTGGATATTAAAGCTCTCCAGACTGCAATACGTGAGAAAATTGAAGTTGGCGGAGATTCGGAATCCAATAATGTAACTGAATCTAACCCTGTGGAAGATTTGAGTTGGCTTCCTGATGGAGACGTATTCCCAGATGCTGTGTGCTGCAAGTATTGTAACGTGGAATCAAATATGAGATATTACATGATTGAACACTTGAAGACTCATGCAGGTCAGAAGATCCATAAACGGCAAGTGAATGCCAAAATAAGGCGTGTCCAAAGTACAGACTTGTTTTGCCGTTTCTGTGAGTTCCAGACTCCCGACATGACTGAATTCAGTGAGCATGTCACTGCACACACCGGGGAGTTTGCTTACGGTTGTTGCTATTGTAACTACCGTTGCCCAACTATGGCGCAGGCCAAGTCTCATGTTCAGATGAGGCACTCCAATAAGCAAGCCAATATCAGTGTTAATAATAAAAAGGATGTGTCTGGCAAAGTTTTGGAGGGCCATGCATGCTCTTTGTGTGGGTATGTGCAGCTGGATGTAAACACCACAGTGGCACACATTAAAGCGAAGCATCCAAGAAGCACAGATGCTCGAACTGTGACAATCAACATGTCGAAGCTTGTGTACAAACTTGTTCCAGTGGACAAAATTGTGTCCACGGATGCAGAGAAAAGCGACACACAGGTAGAGAAACCCAAATGTGACAATATTTCAATTGCTGCTCAATCAATTCCAACCGTTGTACCGGAGCAGCCAAATGAACCCTTGATTGAGAAGGACACGCAGGACAAGAACATCCAGGAAGTGGTCCCTGACAAGCAGAAGCAGACCAAGAAGGACACCAGAAGTGTGGCTAAGAAAAGTGACTGCAGTGATTTGAAGTCGACCAAATCTTTGAAGGAGTGCGGAGGAACAGAAAAACCAAGTAGTGCTGTCGGTGTTGCCGAGACTGCTTGGAAAGGCGCACCGGCAAAACTGAACGATACTGTAGCCAAGTTGAGGGCTCAGCTAGTAAAAGATGGTGCCTCAATTGCAGCGGCAGATACAGAGATAGTTGTCGAGCAATCTTCTGGAAGAAAGGCATCTTACCTTGAGAAATTACAATCTTGGGCAACCCGTGAAAAGATGTATATCTGTGGAATGCCGTACTGCGTTTCAGTGTGCAATTCAGAAGATGGACTCGCCAAGCACCGCGATTTCATGCACAAGGATTTGACCATAGCATTGTGTCGGGAATGTGACCTAACTCTCCCTTCCATTACGGAACTATTTACGCATTTGCGTGGACCTGCACACGCGGACTACAAAAAGAAATTTGTGTGCTCTGCGGAATCTGTGTGCCAATTCACTTCGGTGTCAGGAAAGATATTTATGGAACACACCAATAAGAAACATGGGGACAAGCAATGGTTGACGTGCTTCTGGTGCAACAAAAAGGTTCTCTCAAGCCAAGCGCTGACTGAACACATGGAATCAAAGTGCAGCGTACAGAAAAAGTTACTTGCTACGTACGTCAAGCACGGGTTGGATGGTCTTCCTGACGACCTGCCGGACATCGAGGATGAGGAGCGTAACAAGGAGCAAGATGCTAAACTTCGGTGCGATGAAACTCGTTCTTTGGACTCCCTTCCTTCTGATATGGAACAAGACCCTGAGGCTGATCGATCTGACAATCGACGAAGTTATGAAAGTCTTTCCACACCGAGTATTAGGCTTATTAGTGCTAATGAACAGCGCGAGTCTGAGACCGGTAAAAGGTTGGCACCTCCTGGAGAAGAATGCGCTGGCTTAGTGGAGGCAATATCGCCAAAGAGATCAAAGACTGTGCAAAAGCCAAAGCCTTTCGATTTGTCCGCAACAAATGCACCTAAATCTTCAGAGAATGCAGGTGAAGGTTCTTCACGTAACAAAGCGGAGTCTGCTACTGACAGAGTAAAATCCACGTTAGTCGAACGTGCATCTGTGAGCAACGTTGAAGGGCAAAGACAAAACCAAAATAAGTTGATTAAGTGCCCCCAGGAGCCTGAAAGTAACTCTCCAGTGCCGCAAACTGCGAACAACAAACCTGCATTTCATCCGAAGTCAATACTAAAACCAAATTCTGTGTTTGAGCCAGCGACTAGACTTTCAACAAGCAGGCCGTTTTCTTCTGCTGTGTTGCCTTCTTTCTCACATGCCAAGACAACTATTGATTCTAAGGTTGTTAAATTGGAACCTAATACGGTGTCTAATAATAGTCCTTCACCTGCGACTGCCGAGAAGAGGATCAATGATGAACTCTCTTTGCACATCTCAAGTGTTGTCAGTTTGGCAATACCTGATCCTACGCTGAAGCATAATGACCTGAAGGACGGTTCCTCCCATGCAAAGCAGATCCTGAACAGCAAGATGAGTAATGAGCTGAAACCCAAGATTGCTTCCAGGATGGACACCACAGACATCTATGGAGCTCTTGCAGCTTCGTGCATTATAGTTAAGACTGGCACATTCCAACCACATAGTCTGTCCTTGGACAAGAACCAAGCCTCGTTGTTGAAAGATGTTACTCCCATTGCGGAGCGCGCTGCCATCCGTAAAACAAAGAAAACCCATACAACAATGATGGGCGAGGCGAGCCTACGACACTTGTATAAATGCCCGGGAAAGCACTGCACGTACACAACCGACGATGAGAGTAACTTCTGGCAACACATGTCTGATGCAAAGAAAGAGAAGGACCGTGTTTGTGTCTACTGCTTGGAGGTTTTTGAGAGACCGGAGACTTTGATCCATCACGTGCGTGAGATTCACGGCGCATCTGCTTACCAATGTGCGCACTGCTTCTATCGGGCCAAGACGCAGATGATGATACTCCTTCACATACACCTGCATCACAGTGATCTGCAAGCCAAATCTTTCATTGTCCCTACCGTTTGCGAAGATCCTAAGCAAGACCCACTTAAAGCGAAAGATGTCCTCAAGTTTGTCAAGCCACTTGTGTGCGGTCAAGGTAGGTCGCAAATTATTTTTCTTATACTTTGTTAGGGCAGGTCACGTGTGATACTACTACATTAACGCAGTGATCATTTGGTTTTAATGATAAACTATTCATGAACGTCTCGTTTATGCATTGGCATACGCTAGTATAATTTCAAATTTGTTAAGCGTATTTCTCAAGTTCATTAGTGCACGCAGTGGCAGGCTCTGCACATGACTATAACGGTTGCAACTAAAGGTGTGTACTTCATATTGTTATAAATTTTCCCCAGATTTGTGTTCGTACGCAACTCTCGAAGAGGATGACTTCAAGAATCATATGAAAAATTCTCACCTTACCATAAGCCAGTCGAAGTGCTTTTATTGTTCTAAGAAGCTGGACTTGGGTGTCCTGCCAATTCACTTTAAAGAACATGGCATCCTCAAGTACAACTGTCTATTATGCGAGTGGGGGACAGACGACGATACGGCATCTATGGTGCACATGTGCGAGAATCACCCGGAGCAAACAGGCCGTTTGTTCATTCGTGGTACTTGCAATTCCAAGGTACCCTAAGCTTCTTCTTAGTTTACATATACCATGAAAGCGATTCATATGTTCAAGACGTTAACTCTTTCTGTATTGCTGTTATCACAGATGTTTCAAATGGCCGTTTCGATAAATAGCACAAAAGAATCTGCACCACTTCCAAGTGACCCTCCAAAAGAAAGTGCAATGGATACGGCACAAACAGGTTCGAATTTTGCATTCACATACTTTTATGCGTTGCGTAGATATAGCCGCTCATTTTTACATTGCATGTGCATCGAATTGGTATTGACAACGTAGTGCAAATACTGCCCTATATGTGCAGCAAATGGGGTATATTATTTACCTTTTGCATTTGCTGAATTCTGTGTAGCTTCCGAAGATGTTCCCAAAGAGATTGCAGACGATTCCGATGCTGGGACTGTAATAAGCAGAAGTAACCAAGAAAAGTATAAATGCGGCTATAGCAACTGCCAGTTTTCTGCCGAGGATGTGGCGCGACTTAAGAGTCACATGAAAATGTGCTATCTCATACACAAGGGGCACAGCTTACAATGCCCCACTTGCAAAATATTATTCCAAGATCACGCTGAGTACAGTGCCCACGTTCCCAGCCACGATGTGCGGCGTTACAGTTGCGGGCTGTGTTCGTTCCGGGCTCAGCTGCCGCACTACGTTAAGCACCACATTCGTTCGTACCACCGGATCTCCTTCGAAGACATGAAGTGCATGCCAACAAGCCAGCCGGCCGATCTGGACTCCGCTGAATTTGTGTTTGTCCAGAAGAGTCCAAAAAATTCGCCCCAAAAATCTGGGGAGACCACAAACAATCCGTCTGCATCCGCTCCTCGAGGCAATCCATCTGTCATCGATTCCGTGGACCACGTTCCACAGCAGAGCATATTTCAGACCGAGAAGATGTGTGCGTGGTGCGGTTACAGTACCAAGGTCAGGCTGAACTTGATCCGTCACTTGGAGAAACACAAATCGCAGCCTTTGCAGTTCCCACTTCCCATTCCTATCCGTACGAACAGTCCTGATTCTGCCCCTACCACCAGTAAAAGTGCAGCAACTCCTGCCGTGCAGAACGCAGTGGAAACCGCGGAAGAACCCGTGAAAAGTCCAATGAATTGGAGCGAGGAGCCGGATCAAGAGTGTCCCCAGTATGTGCCATCGAACGAGGTGTATCGTTGCAGCATTGCTGGCTGCCATTACCTCGCTGTGGACCGTTCCCTGTACGAGTGCCATATCAACACGCTGCACGGCAACTGCCGAGTGCTACCGTGCCCTCACTGCCCCGAACAACTTCATTCGGTCGCCGTGCTAATTCGGCACTTGCGTCTGCACGGTCCCAACCTGTACCGCTGCAGCGAGTGCGACTTCCTTGGCATGAGTAAGCAGTCCATTAAAATCCATTCTTCGAACACGCATGGGGTTTTCAATAGCTACACTGTGATCCGGGACGCGGACGGAGAACTGCAGGTTGGGCGCCCTGCGCGCAAGCTGCTCCAAGAAAGCGAACACGTGCCTAGAAACGTCAGGCACGGTTGCGGTGGTAACGCAAAGGCTCTCGATGTCATGTGGGAGTGCGGGATTTGCGACATGAAGGGCTCGTCAAGAATGGAAATCAAGAAGCACCTGTCGGAGAAACATTTGCTCAGCGTGTTGTATCGATGCTCGGCGTGCGGCCACGGCGAAAAGACCCACGGGGAAGTGCAGCAGCACGTCAAAACCGCTCATCCGAGGACCGAAGTGGCGATAGAAGATCTCGTCAGGTGGAGGAGGTTGAGAGGGGATCGAAACACGGGCGAAAGAATCCGAAAGTCACCCGTGAAGCCGCGGCAAGATGCCCAAGCTGAAAGCTCTCTGGAAAAACGGTTCACGTGCTATCTGTGTAAAAACTACAAGTCCAATTACAAGGCGGACATGAGACTTCATATATTCCGGGAAATGGGGTATTACAAGTTCTCTTGCGGATACTGCAAGGTACGTTTTAATTTTTTGTTCCCATGTCCCCAACTTGAGTAATCTGTCAATTACCTGTGCTTGAGAGCCACATATTTCAGAGCATTTGTTCTTTTATTAATTTTCGGTTACTGCATAACTAGTTGGCTAACTGTGCCCATTATGTGTTTCAGATGAAGTTTTTCTGCGTGAAGCTTGCCAACAAACATTCTTGCCAGGGCAGTCGGAAACAATCGCCGGACATCGTCGTAGATGCTGACGAAGATGTGGAAAGAGAGGTGAACGCAAGGTTAAGCAGTCAGGAAGTGAAAGTGAACACGCAGCATCGTGAAGATTCTGCTGGTAGGAGCCCCTTGCCAGCTGAACTTGAGTGTAGCGAGATCTTGGAAAGTGCATCGCCAGAAGCAGATGAGGATGTTCCTGTCTCTGATAATTCCTCCGAGGTTTACCTGTACAAGTGTCCTTCGTGCCGTTACAAAACAAATGTACGGAGTACTTTACGCGTGCAATTACACCGAGTAGTGACGCAAGAAGATTAATTTGTAATTATTTATTTTCATCCATGTAGGCAAAATCAGGTGTTCGAAAACATCTGTTACGCCACTTGCAGTACAGACCATACAGATGCGGTCACTGTGGTGCAAGGTTTCCAAAGCCTAAGCAATGCTTGACTCACCATGACTCGCAACATGATGGCCTTCCGGTCGATATTGAGAACGATGTAGATCAGCGTTGCCTGCAATTTGTCGCGATGATTCTAAAGACATTGGGTACTACTGCTTCGAAGAACAACGGTCAGACACCTCTATTTCTCTTAATAATTTTAATTTCTCCGTTTGAAATGTTGAAGTTACTTGTGAAAGTGGCATAGTTGTTTTATTTGTTTGTGTGAATGTTTCGTTCTAATTGGACTTCTAGAGTTGCCCGAAACCCCATTGCTAGTTGGGAACACGTGGCAGTGCTCTTTTGATGACTGCAATGTGAAGACAACAAGTTTGAAGTCCCTCCTGGACCATTTTACATGCCACGTACCGCGCTCGGCCTTCCGGTGTGGCTTGTGCCCATTCAGTGGGAACTCCAAGTCGACGGTTGAGGTGCACTGCCGCAAAGCTCACACCGGCCATGTCTCGGTACTGGAAGCGAAACCTCGCCCCGGATCTGACGGTGGCGAGGAGGAAGTACCGTTAGAAGATGGTAGCGCTTCAATCTCTGCCACGTCAACCACCTACGAATGCCCTTTTTGCCCTTATAGCGACTCGTTCCCCAACAACGTCACCAGACACGCTCTCCGGCATTACGATTTCAGATTTTACAGCTGCGGGCATTGCGACACGGAGTGTTTGGAGCCGTGCGATGTTGAGGAGCACTGCGCTAGCGAGCACCCCAACCTGCAGGTTCTTGTCAAAACCGTTAAAAAGCCCGACTCATTGAAAGCTTGTAACGATCAGCCGTGCATCAGTAGCGAAGATCAAGGTCACCAATTCAAGTGTTCCAAGTGTGCCTTTGAAACGATGGATTTGAGTAGAATACGAGCCCACTGCAAGGAGTCGCACGATCCGCTCAGTATATTTATTCGCGTAGAACCTCCCGGACAAGATCCCGAGGTACCGGTCTGCGTTCTTGGCGAAGAAGAGCCAGATGAGCGAGAGATAAGAGGAATTTCTGATGCAAAGCCCATCGACGTACCGGACGCAAAGTATTACTGCAATTACTGCGACCATGCTGCAGGATCCCACGAAGACTTGGAGTCGCACTGGGAGTCGCAGCACCATCAACTGCCGTTCATAGTCAGCGTTCCGCAGCCTTCGTACCAATGTCCGCAGTGCGAGTTCACTTCGTTGGACATGGAGATGATAAAGAGGCACGTGACCATCCACCTGAAAAGGTACATGTGCCAGAGGTGTGGTAAAGAGGTTCACACTTTTGTGGAAGGTGTTCAACACTCGAAGTTGGTTCACCCGAACGTTGCGGTCGAGTTGATTCCGCATCCGAAGGGCACTGAAAAAGCCATTCAAGAGTTGATAGATGGAGTGCGTGTCGAGCCAAATTTGAGTAAGCAATGCGGTGAGAGCTTGAAGGCCTTTGTTGCGCCAAGAAGTGGTCGCAAAATGGCGAGGAAACAATGTCGTTCAAGTAAGTTCACGCCGAAACTGAAGAGAAGGGCTTCGGCAAGAAAGGGATTACCACGCGCTGTTAAAAAGCCACCGTTCGTAGTCCCACGTCCTACAGATGAAGAGATGAACAAGTATTTTTGCAGGGTACCAAAGAGTACGGGGTTCAAGTTTAACGGTGTGTTCTCTTTACGGCAGCTAAGTGAGAAGTTGAATTTGTTTCCCATAGTTCGTGTAGAAGAGAAATGCTCACTGTTTAAATAATATGCGATTGAAGTTACATTTTAGCAAAATTGCCATGTCGATATTGTGTTGCAAAATGGCAGTACTGTACACAAATTAGACTCGCACTGTAGCTTACGTGGTTATATGTCGTATTAAATTAACTGCCGGTACACGTGATCAGTTTAGGTACATAAGCTGTTGATCCTTAATTACAATGCCAAAATATGGGTGACTGTAATACTTACAGGAGTTTGCTGTCAAAGATATGACAGTATTTTTATATTGCGGTCAATATGACGTTTTGATTCCACATGCTAGAGTGGTCTCGTAATAAAATTTGTGGTCGGATTGAGTGATTTCAATTTTGATGCCTTTGATTTTATGCATCCTTCAAATAACCAAGCTCACAAAATATTTGTTGGCACGTTTTGTCAACAATCTTGATGTTATGGTGTTTCAAGATTTTTATGTTGTGCTCTACTCAAGAAACTACCCATAACGCTAGCACAAGTCAACTTCATCATTTTTTGGGGCAGAATGTCACCATCAAAATCGTCAAATGTTATATGTTAGTCGTTTTGGTATTTTACTCTTCAGTTTGTGGTTATGTTATTTACGTATATCCCATGAACTGAATTATTTTTACAACAAATAAGTTATAACTGTTAAGTCTCAAGTATTCATTTCGGAAGACTTGCTTGTGTACACACCAGTGGATTACTGTTTGCAACTTTGACTTGAAAATATTTGCTACAGTAAAATGCTAGCAGCACACTTGTAAGGACTTGAATGGTCGCCACATGTATATTTCAACACTTATGTGATACATGTTGGTGATTATGATCAACAAGCAAGTGGATGTGAAATTATCGGTTAGCACATACCATATACAACTGCAATAAACGTATAATTTAAACGTGTAATTTTTTACTTTATCGATCATTCAACATCAAATGATTTCATTTGATGAATGGATGAATGCTAACTTAGTCAAATTTCTGCATGCTGCGTATAGACAATGTTTTTCTTACAAAGCCATTGGAGAAGCAATGGTTACTTTTTATATCTAGGTATTATAGTGGCGCACTCGTTTATTTTATGCGAATTAAAACATTGAGCTGTACGAGACACATTTCAAAAGTAAGGGCAAGGGTTAGAGAACTTGCAATGCTCCAGTGTGGTTGCAAGTTCTTATAATAACAGAGTTGAGTAAGGAATTATACCTCCACTACTGAGTTTGTGGACTTTCCTTCAACAAAAGGGACCTTATCAGCAATTTGAATCCTTTAATTGCCATTGTTCAATAATTGCTGGGCTCTGGCCCCTTTTGTTGCAGGAATGGATGGACTGGTCCACTGACACATTATTGTGATTTGCACTCGAATTTCCTAATAACTGTATACGAAAATGCTATTCTGACATTCGTGTGATCACGGGCTGTGTGTTTGAAAGATGTCTCAACACCCATTTTCTTCAATGTAATGTATGCGCGATATCAACTGTTTTGCTACATAAATATAAGTCAAAGCTAAGATTCGACTGCAAATTGCAGTTTCACTTCCTTGATATGAATGTGTAGTAGAAAGTCTACTCGCAAATGCGTTTTTTGTTACTTGCTTGAGCTGAAAATGATATGTGGAGATGCTGTGTATGTGGTTTGTGTAGTTTTGTATGAGCTATTCGTAGTTTCGTACTTAAGTACTTTTTAATGTTTCTTTTTTATTATTAAATAACTAATATCCCCCAGAAAATTATACTGGGCTTTGATACATCTCATGTGATAATCATTTTTGAGAGCATTTCCACTGGCCCATTATCTACATTTTATTCATCCAAATACCCGATTGATACCCAGGTTTTAGCCAACTTTAACATATCTTTGTCTCATAGTTTTCTTGTTTTATAATTAGAATCGCATTGTTTTGTACCTGTAACCATCCTCATACGCAGTTGAATTAACAGTTCTTTCTCTCCGAGAACAATGTGCCGATAATTTTATCATTTGTTAATCCACACCAAGCGTTAATCTTGGGACTATCCTGGGCATGCTCCATTCTTTCATGTGTGTTTTCTGACACCCCAGATACAGACATTGTGCCTATTGGTGCACCCAGAAATGTGGAAAGTGGCTTTATCTGTTACAAGTTTAACTGCAATTACTGGATAATTTGTAAACTGTTTCCTAACTTTTAGAAAAACATGATTGGTTATAAGGATGTCTTGTTGATGTAATGCAAAACATTTACCAAGCATCTGCATAATTCTTTGTTAGTTGAAGTTCAGTCAATAGGCTAACAAATAAAAAGGCTGCAATTAAAAAAAATTGTGTAGTCAAATTAAATTTGCGTATGTAATTGTTTCGAGGTACGACAATAATCATAATTTAAGAATTTTACAAAAGTAGTATAAGAAGCCTTTCTGATTTGTCTTATAAGCAATAATAGTTCAGAATCACTTATAAGGCAAGTCCTATAAGGTCTTGTATGTACGCTAATGGGCGTTATACACTAGCATCTTCACCCAGGATACCCCATTAAACATGTATCTTTTGTGGTGAAGCATGCTACCCCGGCTTGCAGGTACACATTATTCACCAAGGGTCCAAAGGTCACTATTAAACAGTTACAAGGTGAAATGTTTAGGATACTTAATGGCAAATGTAACGGGGTAATTGAGTTGTGGCATGAAAATGGAAGCATACACACATCAAGAGCTGGCTGAAATGCATTTCATTTATGAGCTTGCTGATGGCAATGCCAGATTGGCACAAAGATTGTATGAAGAACGTTGAATGAGTATGCTTGTTGGATGTTTTTACAACGCCTAACAATGGCGGCAAGGTGCAACCGTTACTTAGCCATGCCCATTCAGTAAAACCAGTTCACTCCCAATGCAGTCGCTCCTGTTAATCTAATTAACTCCTTGACCACGCCATATTCAGAGGCAGAAATATAACATGAAACCATATATTTTGTCATATTAAGGGACGACGACGCGCACGGCCGGGTGGAGCGTATTTTGGGGGTGGTAAATCGCGACTCGGAAACTTACGAT
>JAQFZQ010000148.1:0-46667 GCA_034696005.1 Glomeris marginata | reverse complement strand
TTTTCATCCCGATATCTCAAAAATTAAAGGTATGTCGTATTTTTCAAATGTGGTCATCAGATCTCCCCCACCCTGTACTTATTGTTAACATCTTTTCGCTATGTTATACAGAGTGGATAAAAGTGTACCTTTCGGTATCACAAAAGTGATCATGCGAACTAATAGGAAGTCATAGGTACCCTTTCAAATTCTGCCTTGACCCTTGTTTCAAGGTCATCCGTGTTCCAACTTTTCAACCGTGGGAGATAGGGCACAATTTCGAATTAGGCACTTGAAGAGCGCATCCGATTTAATCAATAAAAGTTACTTTCAGAAACATTGGTGCATTTATAAACCATAGGGAAAGTTTTGAAATATGGAGTTCAGATGAATACTGTGCGCTGCAGTGAAGTGACGTCTCGGTTTACTGAGGGTTAGCACATAGGTCATGTTGCAACTACAACTTGCAGGTTTATTTTCCTGCATACCAAGCAGTACACACAACCCTTATAGTTAACAAGTCCACTGTATAGTGCAACGTTGTTGCAATACTTGTTTTATTCACGGCTTTCTTCGTTGAGGCCAGTTCTCCTTTACGATGAAATCTGTATTTGAATATAAAAGTCACTTGCGATACTATTTAATTCCAAATTGCTTACCTGAAAAAATGGTAAACAATCTTCACTGTCAAACCAGGTGATAATTTGCAGGAACAGCGTACCATCACTTGGAATTCGACAAACCAGACAGCTAATGTTTTTCCTATAAAAGGTATCAAAATTTTAATATATTGTAACAACAACATGGCGTCTTCGGCACAAATTTCATGGAACGGCGAACGACATACGGCGTGCAACGCAACGACGACGACGATATGGTAGTTTCTTATAAAAATCCGAGTTCTAAGAAACAATGTATAAAACAAAAGAACGTAAATCGCAGCTCATAAAAAATTAGAGCAAGTTTCACACGTATTCCTCGCCAGGTTTGGCGTTACTTTTGGCGACATTTGAAGTTGAACTTGGGCTCATGGCAGTATCTGGTAGTTCTCCGATGTCTTTGAACACACCTACCATGGTTTCATAACTTGGTCCCCAACTCAAAAGACAATCCCACGCTAAGGTAGAACCGTTTGTAGGCTTGTAAGGTAAGTGGGAAGCAACCACTGCCGAAGCTGCTGCCGCAGCAGCAGCAGCTGTACCGACACCATCATCATCGTCTGATGCCACCAATGTGCTCAGGGAGCCCCTGAAAGAGTCAAAACCATCATAATGCCTCGAGGAATCTGCATCCATCTCGTGCTCATGAGATTCTTCGGCCAGTTTCGAGAATATCATGTTGCCGGAGCGAAAATCTCTAGCGACTTTCTCGTAGCCGTGATGGTCGTACTCGAACTCGGAGCAGGTGAAGGAATCGTTGCCACTTTCGTCCGTCGACGAATCTGCCGTTTCCATCAGCTCCGTGTTCGTCTCCATTAGCTCCACCAATTTATCCTTATCAGGGATGTTGGCGGAAGATGGAGTACGGAGGCGCCTGTGAGGATTGTGATGGTGGATGTGATGCGAACGGTGATGATGGTGATGGTGGTGGGCGTGGTTCGTTCCGTTGTCCTCGTCATCGTCGTCATCATCTTCATCGTCATCGTCATCATCATTTCCACCAGCACCTTCATCGTCGCTTCGAGACGCAGAAGACGATGAAGAAACAGCATGCAGTGTGCTAACTAGGCTCGAGGTTCGCGGTCGCGTGTTCAGCCGATCAATGTCTTCAGCGGTTAGACCCATGCTGCCCAAGCTTGTGTCAGGCTTCTTTTTTACCGTCTAAATGCAACAATGTATATTAGTATTGTTTCAATAAGCCACCGTAAACGTGTAGCATATCTTAATAGAAGGCAAAACCACCATGGCCATAACAACTGCAACTTCTTGCTATAGCAAAGAGCAACATTAATAAAAACAAAGCCGCACAATATGCATATACTTCTACTTGATCTTTTGCATAGACATAGTTTATGTTAAGATAATTAAATATATACCTGATGGTTTGAATTTGCGCTGCCCGTACTATGACTGAGATGTGAGATTGGGCTATTGAGGCTCCTCTCGGAATTGGTCATCTGATCCTTGAAGCTCTTTACCCCAGCAGGAGTCGCTGCAAGAAGCGCCCTCTGAAGGGGCTTCCCACTGATATCCTCCAGAGTGAGAATGCGTGGCATTTGCTGCGAGAGTTCACTGGAGGGACTTAGCCTCGCCAATGGTGTGCTTTGCATTTTCAACAGTCCAGGGCTGTCCCTTATAAGAGGCGGTGGAGGTGCAGGCTTCGGGCTTTGCTGTACCGGAGGAGCAGCCCTGGCACCATGTTTGTCCATGAGCAAAGAGCCTTGCGTAGGTGCCATAGGGTTCGAGCCTGGCCCCTGACAAGAACCAGGGCCCTGACCTGGCCCAGAAGGTCCCATCCCAATAACTGTTCCCGATGATGTCTGGAAGGACCTGGGACTGTGACGATGATGAGCGTGGCGATGGTAACCCTGAACATGAGGATTGGTACGGTACTTGCGAACGTTACCATCACGGTAACCCTTGTAATGGTAAACAATGTCAATGTCTGATGGTGCAAGGCTGCTGGCATTTTCCAAGTCGTAGTGCTCAGGAGCATCCGGGTCACCGTTGACGTCTTCCACGGCTGTTCTGGAAGGTGGTGCTGGGGCGTGGGGTTTCTTGGATCCAAGGCCAAGGGCTTCTGGCTCGATGATATCTGGACGTTGAGATGGAGGTCCAGGGCCACGATCGATCACTTCTCGCTCTTTGTACTTTTTGGCTGCCGCAAGCTCGTGGGCGAAATGTGAGCGAAGGGCATCTTCTCCAACCAGTCCATCTACTCCACCTACTCCCACCATGCCTTCTACAAAACCAGAGTCCACGTGGTTGTCAACGTTTCCGTTTCCTATAGAACCATCCATTTAATTGTATATAGCGCCTTAGAACTAATACTGCTGTATTCCACTGAATCACTACTTTTCATCAGTACTGCTGCTTACAACGCAATACAGTAATCAGAGTATTCCCCCAACCCCGAACATTTCATATCCTATGTTTTTATCTTGGTATAGGCGAAGTCCATTATTAGATGGTAGGTTTACTCATTTTGGGATAACTATTCAGCAACATAATTAAAATTTAATAGGTACTGCTCACAAAACTAGGTTTTGTTCATTTGCAGCGATAAAAATTAAGGTTATTTAGTATAATTTCATGGGTAAATTTGAAGTGATTTGGGATGGAAAACATAAGAGATGTAAATATAGTTTCTGTTTCTGCATCATTTCTTGCTTGAAGCTTTGTAAATCAATCTGTTTACACTAAATTTACAAATAGCCGTTTAGGAAGTCATTTTATGGCATCATGGCTACCTTATTGCTATTCTAATACGGTAAATCGTGAACATTAGCCGATGCAAATATGCTTACCAGAACTTTGTGTTACTCCTGGCGTAGGCTTCAACGATCCAGGATTATTTCCTCCCATGCCTTTGTCCCTCTGCTGACGTCGCCTTCTATACACAATGAAGCTGACCAGGATTGCCATGATGAGCACAACAAAGAAGACGATGACCAGAGCCACCCCAACGTTTAAAGGATCCGTGGCTGCAGAGCCACTGACATGAACAGGATCAACACATCCCCGCTTAACCCGTCCTCTTGGAAAGGCCAACATGGCAACATCCACTACTTCCATAGATGTGGAATTACTCGACAAAGGTTGCAATTCGCCGTCCAGCAGCATTGTTGAAATACAACCTTCGAGTGCTGAAACGCAAACAAAATATATCAGTATGATTTAATGTACTTATACTAGATGTAAAATATTAATTGCAATATTGCTAAATCCATGTACCAGGAAGCAGAGTGTTGCTGAAGAGAGTATCGGGAACGACTCCTCCAACACTGGCCGTTGTCAAGAATGGATCCAAAAAGTCGTGAACTCGACTAGATTCAACACTGCGAGCTTCTTCAGCATCCAGTGAAATAAGAACGTTTGATTTTTGTTTCTCAAAGCTAATCTGATGCCACAGACCATCAGAAATTAAGGTTTCGGAAATTGTAATATTCGTTGGGGCAAGCAAACCCGTACGGGAAGCGTAAAGCACAACGTTGTCTTGGAACTGCAGGAAAAGAAAAATTACATTACAAAATGCCGGACACAAACCTCTTCAAAAAGTCTGTTAGCTTTATAGCCTACGTACATAAACAGCAGTAAAGTTGTCTTCAGTAGCAAAGTACATGAGGATTCCTTCCGAAGCTGTTGTACGGAACTTAAAAGATAAAGTCCCTGCAAGTGATCTTGACGACATGCTTTCTCTCCTACTACGCAGTGAAGTCCCAGAACCCAACTGCAGAGCTGGCCGAAGCCTTCGTCTCCTGAACTTCTCCGTCACCCTGAACTCGATGAATGCACCATCTTTCAGAGTAACCGGCTCAAATGCTACACCGAAACAACAGTTAATTCCTGTTTATTCTCCTGGACTGGTAAGTGCTTATTAAGATAGAATAATTCACCTTCGGAGCAATCTGGCGCGGTGACTCCATCGGCACAAATGCAAACTTTGCGCGATGCCCTCGGAACGCAGGTACCACCATCTCCGCAGGAGCCTTCAGGACAAGTGATTTTCGGACTTGGGCACCCTGTAAGGATATTGTGCGATGCCACAGCTTTGCTGAAGTCCACTATTTCTCCGTTGATCGATGCACCCAGGATGCATCCAACAAAGTCATCTGAACCAACTTGTCCCGGCCGCTCCATAATGGCAGATGCGGAACGGATGCCACCAACGTACAACGGTTCCTCCCCAAAATGCAACGTTCTGCAAATACATTTCGATCAATTCATTTCAAATAATATGTTCATTTACGTGAGACGTACCCAGGCGGTGCAAGTTTCTCAGCCCAGCATTTGGAGTCGCCAGCATTACATTGTTGGCATGTCACACCATTGTCTTCACATCGAACCACATGGACGGAAGCAATCTTGTGATAGAATAAAATATAAATAATTTAGATTAGGTTCTACATAATAGAATGATTGCAACTCCCATTTTTAAAAGTTGTATTTTATAAATGATTCGAACACTTATATTGCCCCTCAAGAAACAACGACTACAATGGTTTACATTCTACAAATATTTTAATGTAAGATAGCAGTCAAATGCTATCATAAAAACATTAATTGTAATTCATAGCATAAGCAACTGTGCATGGCAATAAATGATCAAAATTATCGCTGTCATTTTTATTGTTATAAATCTTTTGAAGTATTTTATTTTTTGTGAAACTCTGCACAAGGAGAGTCTTAAGGGCAAACTTGTAATTTCACGCTTCGAATCATAATGATAAATGACCCTCCAGATACAGGTTTTAAAATTCTGCAAGAATTACTCTTAATGTTATTGTTTACGACAATATTAAAGTCACTGCGATACCTATCATTATAGTCTTGTCAACATTATATACTTTCAGTACAATCATCATTATTAAAATGCCATCATGTTAATGTGCATCCCCTCAAATTCTCCTCCATCCATGCAGTTAGCAAGCTATTTTAATAGTACCTAGCATCCACCCTTCATTATAGATAGTCGTAAAAGCAAATTCCGGAAATAATATTACAAACCTCTGTCATCAAAAACTTCTTAACAACCTTATAATATAAAGCTAAAAGATATAGGAATATTTTACTTTGCATCAGCAGATATAAACATAAATATAATATGTTGCATCCTATATTGTTTGTCTCAGGAGAATCATGGGCTTAATTACACTATTGTGGCGCTAATTAATCAAACTTATAAAAAAGTACATAGCCTGAAGCTTCAATATGATCTATTTGTGAAATTTGCAATTCCCACGCTGGTCAAAAGATTAGTTTGTTCAACATCTTAGCACATGCCTACAACAAACCTTACATTATACTGTTACATGTGATAGGTAAATATACTTACTTTGCCAGTCCTGGCAGCCGTGACACGATACCACCTTGCATCAGACACATTCAAGTCGACTTGAAGTCTAGTGGGTGTCGACCCCGCAGCCCCAAATGAAAACCTAACTTTGGAGCTGATGACTTCAACTGCAAAGAAATCCGAGCGACCTCGAGCAGCAGCACCGTAACGGTAGACCAATAGTCCTTTGGTGGCACTGGTAGCAAACATTATGGCAATGGACACATCGTTGACCGAAGAGGTGGCACGAGGCAGTGAGAACGCTGCGAACGAATGTTCTCCGAAAGACTTGGCACGATACTCGAGGGTTTGGTGTGGTGGCACTAGGTTTGGTCTGGGGTCATCGGGAGATCCAGAAGATTGGGACAACTGGCATAGGGAACCATGGAAGCGAGGTCGGCAACGGCATGTGATAACGTGTCGCACTGATGTAGATGCGATGGCCACAGTGTCACTTTCTGCGAGGAGCACTTCGGATGGCAACACCCGAACATGGCTGCTGCATGTGCCACCGTTTAGACATGGGGAACTGTCACATGGGTCGAAGCCCACGTGAACGTTGGCTTTGGCAAGACCACTTTCAATAAGAGCCTGAAATGCGAGGGAAAAAATATTACAACTTATAAACACAAGAATATCGCTTTCATGTATGGTATGGAGGATTTTCGGCTTGTTTTCCATTAAAACTTGGCAAACTTCCTGTTATTTGCAATTAACAAGAGTTGCAAACCGCATCGATCAATATAATTATGTTTGTCAGACATAATATCAATGTTCATCAGGTTATTGAGTGTCTGGGTAAGCTGATTATGTTGGTTTATTTGGACAAGCTAATATTTATCACATTTTGTAGTAGATTGGATACGATAGCAAATGTTTTTAAACTAAACAATGCATAATACACCTGCCCATAGAAGGTATACTTTCTTTATGCCAGTATATTTTATTATAGTTTTCATTTGAAATTTCTGAAGTATGTGCTAGTAATAATGTTTCGAGATACGATTTATTCTCACGAAACTGTTTCATAGGTGGTGTGAAAATTAATCTCTTTTGCCAGGGGAGGAAGGGGAACAAAAAGATTGAGCATTAACACACATAAAACACATTAACGTATGCAAACATACATGTAGTCACCACCTTAAATGGTTTAAACTACTTCATGCCCTGAATCTTGAAATTGAGCATTAGCAAATAACCAGTATAGTAGCTGTCACATCAGAATTGCAAATGAAGTCAGGTGGCTTACTAATGAAAATCCAGCTCATAATTTAAAATGGAAAGACGTGAAATTTCCTATTAATGTGAACAATGTTGTACTATTCATCATATCAATTGACAGGAGTGCTATGTATGGTGCAGCAATGTTACAAATTTAATTAAATACTCGCAGCACTTTTTCTTATTTTATCACTGCTGGTGAAAAGTGAACCGGCTCAATCTTTGTCCTCTATGCATGGGTGAACTCTGTGTACAACTCCTTTCCATAAAAAGGAAAGCATAATAGCATAACAGCTTCAAGAATGCTGCGCACTTTACAGTTTTTTGTACTTATATTAAACCGCCTTTGACAAACTTGTATTGCAGTAAATTTCGTGAAACTATTCCAAAAGTGAAACTCAATAACTTTGTGCAGCCAACTGATAACAAATACATTAAATATTCGTATGTAAGGCTAAGTGAAATTACGCTTATATGCTACTGTTAATTAAATCGATTCTTTTCATAATAATAATAATAATAAAAAACTAGCCCTACTGAAACACAAAACTATAGCGTTATTTAGGTTGTTGCATTATTTGACCTAACAACTTACATGCGGGTTCATTGAAACTTGTGTCCATGATAATCGGACAGAAAAAATTTATGGGAGGCAAAACCCTCGCATGAAAACAGCTGATTTCCCACTCACTATCTCTTAAAAAATTATTTTACAAAAGAAACTGACCTGTGTGAGGGTTTCGTCCGCTCTACTGGCTGTCAACTTTCCAACCAGTTCCCTCTTGGAAACCGGTTCACTATCTGGTGTCCTCAAACCAAGGAAAAAATCCGTGTACAGTGGACTGATGGAATCAGAATCCTGCTTATCGCTGCTCGTGGACTGCAGGAAAGCCATTGCAACTGGCCTGGTGGCTGGCGTGAGAGATGACATCATCCTTGCTACAGCATTCATCATCAGTGGTAGTCTTCTTTCAGATAGCAATTCCCTGACACTGACATTGTCCACTCGGACGGCAACACTTTCCTTGAGCAACGCTTCGGTCACCTCTTCGAAGCTCACTGTCACGGATGTGGTTGCTTCAGCGTGCACCCCATCTCCACCTGCAACATCCAGGGAATATTCCCCTGCAGCTTCAATCCTGGACATCCTCAAACCACAGTCTGTGCCAACCGACAAGAAATCAGCAGACATTGGTGTTGTCAGCCTGCAGCTGAACTCATTGGCTTCATCAGGATCAGAAGGTTGGACATGCGCTATGAGACAAGGTTTCGGAAGAGGCGTTGGGTCATTGGAAGCTACTGAGTAAACAGTGACTGAAAGGTTCCTGGAAGTACTAGGGTTGTCGTTTCGATCAATTATCCTAATGAAGACAGTTGAACGAGAAGATTTCGGTGGTTGACCCGAGTCGGTCACTTCGATGATCACTTTAAGCTGTGGTGTTACTTCCCTGTCGATTGGACGCCGTGTCCTTAGAACACCTTCAGCAGCGTCTATCACAACAAGGTCCGCATTATCACCTCCAACAATAGAATATTTGAATGGACCACTATTTGGAGGGATGTCTGCATCGGAAGTTGAGAGTACAGTGGCAACGGAACCTGAAGGTTCGTTTTCAGCGATGGTTCCAGACCTGCTAGAAGCGTCCAGGAATGGAGCATTGTCGTTGACATCATCGATAACTACTCTGACGTTGCAGGTCTCTCGAGCAGTGATCACAGTGCCTACACCAGCTACTTCAGCTGCGAGGGTTAAGTTATAGAATGGGACTGTCTCGCGGTCAAGAGTTGCGGCCACTCTGATCTCGCCAGTCAGAGGATCGACTCCGAAGAAGCCCTGGTCGTCGCCATCAAGGATGAGATAAGTGTGGCGTCTCGTTGGTGAGTGGTGGTTTTCCCTGATGCCAGCTCGAACTGTAAGGACAACGGTACCTAGGTGGGCAGATTCCTTGATATGACCTTCGTAATATGAGCGTTCGAATTTGGGAGCCAGCAGTGATGGCCCATTGGAGCCATCGTCCGGAACAGCATTCTCCGTCCAGAACCGCTCGATTATCACCTACGACATTACAAAAAAACAACAATATCAATTATAAGTAATACTACTACTAGTACTTCCACTTTGAAATATAAACACATTCTTTATGAATAAAACTTGTATACTGGTAAATAAGCATTACCTGAGTTTCATCAGTGTCGTTTCCACGTATGGGTCCTGCATTCTTTGCTATCACCGTGAGCACAACCCGTTCTGCGGATGTTGGCGATGGTCTTCCCATAGCCACCCTGTTCTGCGGAAACCTACGCAGCACTGACACTACCCCAGTGTGTGGATTGACTCCAAATCCTTGGCTCGCACCACCGACCAGCAAGTACAAGACATCACCATCATCTCCCTGGTCAGCATCGGTGGCCAGCACCGCACCGATCCTCGTGCCCGGCTCTGCCGAAGCGCTTACGGCAAACCTGAAGACCGGCTGCACAAACCGAGGGTAGAACTCATTGTCACCACGGATGTTGATGATCAGTCGAGCACTAGCGTATAATTCCGTTTCAGGGTTGGTGGCAAGAACGTCCAACTCGTAAGTCGTCTTCTCCTCGTAGTCAAAAACCACCAGTGCACTGACCACACCAGTGTGGGCTTCGACAGCAAACGATTCCCGACCTTCTCCTCCAACTACAGCGTACTGAATGACAGCATTGCGACCAGAATCTTCATCGGTCGCCATTAACTTGAAGATGGACACCCCAACAGAGGAATTCTCGATGATCTCGGCTTCGTATGTTGCACTGGCAAAAACAGGTGGGTTGTCGTTGACATCAGTGACAGCTACAGTGAGACGGGCTGTTGAAGATAAACGTCTGAAGCCCGCATCTTCTGCAGTTAAATTCAACTGGTACTCTTGAGTTCTCTCAAAGTCTAGGGGGGCAGAGATTCGAACAACGCCAGTACGCGGATCTATAACAAAGCGAGAGTCTTCGCTGCTGCCACTTATCGCATATGTAACCTCTCCATTGAGCCCTATGAATGTACAAATTAATACACGTTGATTATTTTTTTGTGCTAGGTCTTCGTCAAGGAAGAGAAGGTTCCATTTTATGCTTAGCTCACATACATGTTAAAAAAAAACATTAAAATTGAATTGAAGAAGAGGATGTAGCATACCATCATCGGGGTCAGTTGCCGACACAGAAATGATCTCGGTTCCCACGGCTTCGTCTTCAGCAACGATGACTTGGTATCGAAGAGCGGAAAACGTAGGTGTGTGTTGGTTATCGTCGGTAATGATCAAAGTGACAGAAGTTTCCACGGTCTGAGGAGGTACACCACGATCTGATGCACTTGTACGCAATTCGTACCAAGAACCCTTACGACCAGATAATGAAGTTGCTGCTGTCACCCAACCTACATATACACAAAATTATTTGCAAATACATATACTTATAACAGCCATATGTTTATTAAAGTATGAATTAACATTAGCATTAATCACCATATAATAACTGTCTACTAAATGCAATTTAATAATTTTCGTAGTTTCTACTGTATAATGCAGATATGTCAACTGTCACGTGTATAGTGTTTAGTGCGTGCTTATACTATTATACCAATAGCTAACAAAAAGCATAACAATCCTACCTGTAATCTTGTCAATGGTGAAAGTATCCGAGCCATTTCCTCCAACCACCGCATATTCCACATCAGCATTGACACCGAAGTCCTCTTCATCAGCCGCTACAACTTGCAACACAGAAGCCCCTGAAGTGATGGACACAGGTACTGGTGAAAAATACGACGATTTCTGGAAAGCTGGAGCATGGTTGTTGGCATCGATGATGTGCACTGTGACTGCACACTCTGTAGACAACGAAGGTTTCCCATGGTCCCTTGCTATGACAACCAGCGAATGGGCGTTCTCCTCTGCAGCTGCAGCAGCTCCATCCCTCTCGTACCTGACTGCCTTCTTGCTGAACAGTTCCCCACTGGCTGGATCGATGTCAAACAGATCTGAGGGTCTCTTCAGTGTGTATGACACAAAAGCATTGGGACCAGGTTTATCAGCATCTGTAGCGGACACTCGACCAACGAAAGCAACAGCTCTGGGTTGTTCAGCAACTCTAAATGCGTAAGTTGCCCTCTCACAAGTCGGTGAATTATCGTTCGCATCCTGAACAGCTATTGTCAACGGTGTTTCTGCTCTCCAGGAACCATCTAAAGCAGCTACTTTGAGTACGTATTCGTCTTGGACTTCCCGGTCTATTGGTCCAGCAACGGTGATGTTCCCACTGACCTGGAAATATGAAGCATAAGTTATTTCCGTTACCATTGAGCAGAAAAGCTTGACCGTTATTACTCGCTAATAAATTGCTTAGTGGACATGCACACTTCTCACAAAGAGTTGAAATAAAAAAAAATCATTACTGGATCTATCTTGAAGCGATTTCCCGGGTTTTCAGTGAAAGTGTATGTGGCATTAGCATTGGGCCCTGCATCCCGATCCGAAGAAGTGACTTGGATGACAAAGGTGCCAATTGGTGCGTTTTCAGTGACATTGGCACTAAATAGCCTTGTGAATCTAGGAGGGTTGTCATTCTTGTCTGCCACTGTAACGATCAGGGTAACAGTTCCTGTCTTTGGAGGTGTGCCTTCATCAACAGCTTCCAGTGTAAGTACATAGCGTTCAAGTGTTTCTCGGTCCAGTCGGGCTGATGTGGTCACTCGACCAGAGCGAGGATCCACGGTAAACGTAGAAGACACCTCATTCTGCGATAAAATCACATCAAATATCAATAAACAAAACATTACATAATTATTATAGAGAATGGCTGGATGTAAAAGTTTAGTGTTGCAATAATATTCTAAGAAGATTTCACACCTGCCCACTGCGGAATCGATACGTGAAACGCCCATTGCTGCCAGAGTCCAGATCAACTGCTCTAACAGTTGCAACAGTGAGTGGTGGTGCCTCCTCTTCACTGACAACAGCCATGTACAATTCTTCGTCAAAGAGTGGCACATTGTCGTTTGCATCTGTGACGTTCACCTCAATAGCCACAACAGCCCAACTTCCACCTCCGGAATTTGATGCGGACGCAGAGCCAGCACCAGATCCATCATCCCTCGCCTCCACCCACAGTTCGTATCTACGGTTCACCTCGTAGTCCAGTGGGGTAGCAACCGTGATCACACCAGTGCTGTTGGACACCGAAAATGCATCTCCAACATTTCCTCCAACAAGCCTGTAGGACAAAATTCCACCAGCAGCTCCTCTTGCCAGCAATGTTGCCACTGATGTTCCACTTGGCACCAGTTCGGACACGGCGAAAGATCGAGTGCCAGGTTGGAAAGCCAACGCATGTCGTTCGGGTCGCGTTTGTACTTCAACGGATGTTGCAGCGGATTGTGGTGGAGAACCTTCATCTGTTGCACGCACCTTCAATTCAAAGTGGTCAAAATGTTACATTCTCGGATGCATCCAATCCTCCATTATTTTCTAATAAGTAATAAGGCAACGTACTTTGAATCGGTAAGTTCCTGTTCCGTTTTTCAGAGCAGTTGCAGTCTTAACTACACCAGTCTTGTCATTGATCACAAATTTGGAGGCGTCTTTTCCATCTAAAGAATATCGAAGCCTGCCATTGGCTCCAGAATCATTATCCAAAGCCATAGCTCCGAATACGAAGTGTGCTATTGGAGAAGGTACATTACTCGTTAGGCAAGTGTAGTATACAAGTGTAAGAATGAGATTGAAGAGGTGTGAATCTCACCTGGAGTAATATCAACAGGTACAAAGACAAGGAATGAATCTTTCTCGAACATTGGTGGGTTATCATTACGGTCAGAAACAGAAATGATCAAGGCAGCTGTAGAGTTCCTGGGTGAATCAGTGCTGGAGTCAGAAGCCACCAGGACCAATTCGTAAATTGCAGATTCCTCCCTATCTAGTGCTTCCAAGAGAAGCACTTCTCCAGTTGTTGAATTGATGGCAAATTTGTCAGTGATGTTCTCACCAACTAACGAGTATCTGTGAAAATGTTTTGCTCATTTTGAATGTAATTCCCAATAAGGTATATTGCGAGACCTGCATGATGCTTTAAGTTTTTGAATATATTTTAGCATGCAAATAGCGTACTTTGCTTACCTGATTAGGGCATTATTGTCTTCATCTGGATCGGTTGCGGAGACTGTCATCAGAACAGCATCCGGTTTTGTGTTTTCCGGAATAGTTAAAACGTATTTGGATTTTTCAAACACTGGAACGTTGTCATTGACGTCACTGACATGTACCAATACAGTTCCAGTTCCGGTTAATCTTGGTGAACCTGTAAATTACAAAAGGAACTACTATGTAATGTAGGTCAATTTTTTAATTCCTAAAAGTTACAGTCTCTAAACTAGTAGTACACTCAGATTCTCAATCAAAAGTCAAAGCAAGTGGTCAAAGGGAAAATACAGACGATCTTTTCCACTTCTAAATATGTTTATTGGATATTTATTCAAAGAAAGACCTCATATTTTCCAAATATAAACTTAAACCCAGGAGAGTTATAAGTACGGTTATTTATTACTAACATCGATGTGCGAATGTTTTCAAGATAATTATTATTACCGAATTAATTACAGTATCTTGTGCACAATTGCCTATTGTTAGTTGACAGCATATAACGTATTTTATACAAGAACAATTAAAATCGTTAACTACTAGGGGGAATTGACTGTGACATGACGTGGAAATTATTTACAAGAATAGGCTGCAGGCAATTGCTTCTTGCAAAAACACTCCTTATGGAAGTGTTCCGTTTAAAAAGTGCAATTTCTCTACAAAAATTTCATTGAGTTTATAGACAATGACATTTTTATAATGCAAATTACACTATTTAGTTGCACAACTGGAAGTGATATTGTGGTTAGAATGGATTTTATGCCGAAACGACACAATCCTTTTTTCTGTCTGGTGAGGTTAACAAAACGTCCAAAACTTTATCCAGCATAAACGTTCTATAACTTAGCAATAGTATTATTTTCACAGACGACAACAGTTTAGGTCAATGCGTTATGAACGAATATATTGGATTATCACGATTCATGATCAGTGATGCAATTATCCTATCAATCCGTATAATTAGACCCATAAACCGCACTGTTATTAAAATAAACTACAATCACCGCAAACAATCATCTAATCTACGCAAACTCTATGTTCAATTATAAATCGGCACTGGGATTAATATCCGCACTGCAATTATCAATTATCCGAACTCTTCAAACCGCCACAATTTCACATAATACGAGGGTTATCCGGAAAGTATTATGTTTTTTTTTTTTTCATATTTTAAAAATACAAAACTGTTTTAAGGTCAAGTGTTACATAACAGAATGTATAACATGCATATTAAAGTAGGGGGTATTGTTTAAAACTATTATCTTAGGTGCGAAAGTGTTTCTTGACCCTATGCAAAACAGGGAAAGTATTTCTTAAAATTTAGAATCTATATGTATGGACCTATACGCATTATTCTGCAAAAATGCTGCAGAATGATAAACTTTTGATAAACTACCTGTACCCTAGTCCTAGATCAGCTGTTATAGCCACCATTCTAGTATAAAATCCACAATGGGCTTAATTAAAAGTACTTTGGCATAACAATGGAACCGTTTAACTATACAGAGTGAGTCACCTAACTGTGTTGGTATATCTCAAATTAATGCAAATATCAAAGAACAAGCATGCAAACATGATTTACACATTGGGGGACATCTGCTGATGTGCACTTTGAGGACTTTGGAACACACAATCGGGGTGTTCGAAAATGCAGAATTTGTAACATGCAAGATAGGCAGGTAGTATAAATTAGGGAAATGATGTGCACATCTAGCTGGTTCGGAAGGTGTAAAAAAATTGGAAATACGATGAAATGGAGCGAAGATATCGCCGTTCGAAAAACCGCAGTTTGCCTAAAAGTTGCCAGCACTGCGACGCTTCACATGCGTGCAGGGAAAACAGTGCAAGCAACATTCAGGCAAAGCAAGGGGCAACACACTGTTTTTCGAATGGCGACATCTCTGCTCCATTTCATCGTAATTTAAATCTTTTTTCACCTTCCGAACCAGCTAGATATGCACATCATTTCCCTAATTTATACTACCTGCCTATCTTGCAAGTTACAAATTCTGCATTTTCGAACACCCCGATTGTGTGTTCCAAAGTCCTCAAAGTGCACATTAGCAGATGTCCCCCAATGTGTACATCATGTTTGCATGCTTGTTTTTTGATATTTGCATTCATTTGAAATATACCAACCACGCACACAGTTAGGTGACTCACCCTGTATATCTTTATATCAAACTTATAGAAAGTTTGAAGGGGATCTTTGCATTTGAAGTTTAGAATGGCTGTTATCTTGGCACAGTGAATAATGAACCACGAATACATTATACTGTATCTCATTTGGAGATATTCTATAAGAATAAGGTAGAGAATAACATAGGTGAACCACATTCCAATCAATTGATTTCAATTAATAATTTGTGCTCATTTGTGATTTAATTGCATGAACGTTTAATTCTATATAATATGTTCAACAAAATCAAACAATTAAGTGGGCACATTGCAATAAAGTTACCGAATATGCCAGGCTGCAAGAGCAATTTTCTAGTCGTTTGAAAGGTCTTTTCAAAGCCGTTTAGCATTCTTTGCTACAATGGCGATCATCCGCTATGCGCATGACAAGGAAATTTTTGAATCCAAGCCAGGTTTTTTTTATTCACATTGCCTGTAACATATATAAGTAAGAGCACAGTATGCTAAAGACGGAAAAGGGTATATGCAGAAGTCAATCACGATGCAAGACAGCCGAGAAATATCCCGAGGAGCCGCTGCATGCTTTTTGTTGACTTATACATCACATCTATTGTCTGTGGCTTGTCTTCTTGAAATTTGGCCATTTTTTCGCGACTTTCCTCCTCAAACAATCTCCTGTTACTCGCTTCACGATTGACATCTACTCTGAGTATGCTAACATGCTAACAGAGTTTGACCCGACAAAAACCCCCCCTAAAAAAATTATACCGCCATTGAGACTAGTGAAAGAATAAAGTTAGGTCACGGTAAGTCACTCTTTGCCAAATTTCAGCATCGTTCGTGTTGGAAATTCCTGAGGTAAAACCGCGGGAAAGTTGAGTACAAAGTGTAGCCTAGCTTTATACCTACAATCAAAAATCTCTTCTCCCCAAACTTATTTCTTACGACTCATTAATTACTTTTTGTGCACGGTGCTGCTTGTATTTCTACTCGTATATAATATGCGACGTCATCTCCTTGTGTTGCAAATGGGAATTAACCTTCAAGTTAAACTTGGCAAAGTAACATTGCTGTATATGTAATGAAAGAGGGTGAGTCAAAAGTGTGGCTTGATTTAGGAGGTTCGGTCGCAGCGCCATTTTTCAACTTCTTTGGAAGCTTAATTGGGTTAGCAGTTGTCACTAAAATATGCGTGGTGGCGCCATTGCCTCTTTGACACTCACAAAAAATATCTAAAGTACAATGCAACAAACTAGACAATTCTCAGAATGCATTTACAATTGAAAACTCTATTGTAATTTGTTGATGATTTGAAGCTCATCAAAAAATAATTGTTTACTGAACGAGCCCAACAAAGCAACACCTGTCAATATGTTATTTAAAGTTCCAAAGTTATTGAATTATTCCTCTTCAAAACATGAAAACGAGCCTGTGTAAAGTATTGTTATAAATTTGTAATTAACGTCATATTTTCTTATAGTGATGTGCTTCATACTTGGTGAACAATGAATGCATCTATGCCCATTTTCGCCTCTACATCAGCTTCTTAGCATAACACTGGTCTGGGGGTCAGAAATTCTGTATAAAACCACAGATTCTTCCCATCATCATTATATAAGGAAACTGACAGAGCTGTGAAACTTTCGAAATTCTGACTGTAACAGTATAAATCAATGATCATAAGTATTATACAGTCATATACAGGCAAATAAAGGTTTTTGCTTTTAAAATGTATTTAATTTTTAAATGTTTTCTGAAAGGACAGTGACACCTAACTTTGGAAGTAGGTATTTCTGACTCATACGTTATACAATAAAACACAAGGTTGCAACACAAGCTTTATCTAAATAATTAACAGGTAAGTAAGAAAATTTGCAAGGGTTCAACATTCTACAATTAAAGCATTTTTGAAACAATTTTTTGCACTAGAAAGACTGCAGTATTTCGTACTACATAAACGATTCCATTGCAACTTTATCGAAGAAAGTGTAAAACTTGCTGCATTTATCATTTGTCAACGTCTCTATTGATTTACAGTTACAACAGACTTTCGTCTTGGCCTATCACAAACTCGTCAATGTAGCCAAATTTAGTTGAAAGAATTTGGGAATTGGTGAAGAAAGGTTGTACTAAGTACATTTTTCAATAAACGACGCTTAAGACGCAGAAATCAGTGTCCGACAACTGTGTCCATTAGCGATAGGAATGTGATGTGGCAAAAAACGAAGCGGTTTGCGTGTTTCGCAGCCAAGTCGTTCAAAATAAATGGTCATTTCGCATGGTCGGTCCCATGAAAAAACTCAAGTTACTGTGCAAGATCACCGAGTCGGAACTTGGGCTTCCTGTCGTGAAAGCCGTGCAAAACAGATCCAAAAACTCTTGTCACGTTAATCGGATAGCCGAAGATTAATTGTCTATTATGTTCCACAGAAATTATGGTTACGTCTGAAAGCAGGTTTTTCTTTTCCAATTTCCATCTAATTATTGTCATATATTGCTGTGGAGTATTTGGAGTAGAGTGCATTACTTTTGGCTATTGGAATTGAACATGAAAGTTCCTTTATTTTAAAAGGTTAGGAAAGTTTTGTGCGAAATAAAGTTACATTAATATTATTATTTTTTATATCCTGAATGAGACAGATTTAAAAGTTCCTTATAGAAACAATTTTATTTGCATTGGAATTTTGCTATTTAGCCTCCTCCCCTTTTAACTTTCTTACACGGAAAATATACAAATTAACACACAAAAATTAACATTAATTTAAGCTTCATTTGATCAGAAAATACTGCATGCATGTTATTACTGTGCAACAAGTCTTTTGTTAATTGTGGACACATTATGGATAATTAAGCAAGTAACTTAAATAATTTACATAAGATATTATAACCTAGATTTTTAAAACAAATGAGGCACCTTCAAAAACCAAGTACAAAATAATGTCTCAAATAAACGCAGCGGCGCTTATTTGAAAGCACGTTTATTAGCCCACTGAATTGGAATGATTTAAGGAGGAAGTGGACGTGCCTTATAAATAATAATAATAATAAAAAAAACATGGACAGCATTGGGGAAAGGGGTAAGGTTGGATTTATTTTTTCCGGTCAGATGCTTTTTGCATTTCCCCTTTAATGAGCACTGCCTGCCTACTTCATGGAATATTTTCTACATACAAATGAATCAATCTATATGATCCATTTTGTGCAGAGAAAATTCGACAGCTTTCAAGGGAACATGGCAAAAATTCTTGAATATGAAGAATGACTTGGAATTATGTTGGCTACAAATCCTTGCAAGGAACAACATCCGTCTTCTCATATTTTCTCTCTTAATGGAGGAATACGGGCAAACCATTAATCTTGTTCGCCATGTGTATGCCAGCTAAAGGGTCCAGCACTTGCCCAGGACTTCCCCTGACCGGGTCTCGATGACCATCCAGAGCCACTGAGTCGACGGTTCACTTATGGGGTCATCAAATTGCATGCTGGCGCGTGCATTTTAGCAAACTATGACCGCTCATGCGAGCAAAACATGCAGTACCCCAAAAGAGAATGGGAGGAGTTGGATTAATTACTACGCTACTCCTCCTCCTACTACTCCTCCGCATTCTTTTTCCCTCCAGCTTCATCCAAGAAGTGTGCAACAGAGAGAAAGATAGAGAGAGAGGCACCAAAAAAATAACTGCAAAGGAAACAGGATTTGCAGTCATTCTATGTTGGTTGAGGGGAGGATGAGAGTCCAACCACGCCTCGATTAATCACACCAAAGCAAGAAGAAAGAAAGAATAGAGGAAAAAAGCCAAAAAGATCAAGTCGGTTAAGGGTATACAGGGGGAAGGTTTTTTTTTTTAAGATGGAATTTTTCCCTGATATGGCAAGAGAAGGTAAACGATCCTGTAACCAACCGTCCGTCGATCAATTGAAATCTCTTTTGTTTTGGCCGCTTCTGGGCTTCAACACACAACGCAGGTGAAAATGCAAAAAAAGAAAATGCACAAACTTGTCAAAAAAGTTGCAGTGTGCAAATAAGTAACAGAGGTGACTGATGATCGTGTCCACTGAAAACACAATTCATTGATATTCGAATTCACCATTGTCAGCAGGCATCGCACAACAACAATAAAAACAAAGGGAGTGTCGAAAAATTGCCCACAAATATCCATAAATCGACCTAATTATATAAATTTGCAAGTTGGTCTACTCTTAACATATGTGCATTTGATAGATATTGCATATTTTCAATGTTGGTCTGTTTTACAAAAGTTGGTTTGATACTATGAATTGCATTCAGCAGAAAGTTTTCGTTTTACTAATTACAGATGAAAACTTTATTAATGCTATCATATATATAGCTAGTTATACTTTCTTTACACCTCTGAATTTCATTATAAAAAGTAACTTGTTTCCTAAAGCAGCTGCAAGATGTATAGCATCAGTGTTGAAAATTCCGGAAAATATTTGACAATACGTACCAAAATACTATATCTAAGAATATATCATTTGCAAATAAGCAGATACATTAATACTTAATTTTAATTTGCACTTTTTTATTATTAATGACAGAGCTGTCCACTTACTGTCATTCAAAATGCATGGCAGGTGAAGCACCCTTTGAAATAGCCTTGCTAATAATAGAATCATGTTTATGCGAGTGGAATTGTAGCTACCAAAATGGTAGCTACATAACGTACCCTACTAAAACAATAAAACGCCCCAAGTAAATCACACCCTGAACTTTACAATAGTATGTGGCTATATAGGGATGTTAATGACACGTGTTCTGGATAACCAAAAATTGAAGTGATATAAAGAGGTGATAGGGCAAGTAAAATCTAACATTTGATATAATAAGTTAGTACCTTACAATTTCTGCACAAATAACTTTTATCAAAATGTAGCATGCATTCAGCCTACTCTATACAATTGTGGTCCACACAATTCAAAGATTTAAAATAACCAAAGATATGATGGTGCAATATTCAAAACCCAAACAGACTATAACTACATCACTAAACACTTATCTGAATATACAACCGCAAGTTAAGTGCAAGTCGTCGTCTTGTATAAATTATGGATATATGCAATGGATATATGGAGAACAGCGACCCATTTGTACTTATGCATAATGTAATAAATATACGCAGTAGGCCAATATATATGAAACTGGTCAAAGACCTTCCAAAAATCCTAGCTTTTTTGTCAGACCACCTCTTTATTTTTCAAACCGGACTAACCATCGTTCACCCCCTGCAACAGGTGCGACAATCAAATTCCAACGCGAGTCGTTTTTGGATCCGTTATTTTTTGGTTTTCTGTTTTGTTGTTTGTTTTTTATTCCAATCGCGGAAAGTTTGGTGCAGCATGTTTTCATTTCTTTCCCCTTTTGGAATGGGAAACGTTCCTCGAACTTAAAACCAAACACACGGCCACCGTACATGAATTTACGAGTCGGAATTTTCATTTGAACTTCATGACAAAACTCCACCTGCGGCTTCTTTCTTCTTTTTGCCCCCCTCGTCTCAAATTTACTACCTTAGCCAGATAATTGGATTGTTTTCGGCTAGTGAAAGCAAAGATTTCCTACATGTTCGAAATAGTCAATACCGCTTGGTATTGGACTGGACTTATGGGTAGTATAAAATAAGCTATATCCTCAGATGAAGCAAGGCAAGGAAGGGGGCTTTTAGATTAAGGTGACAGGTTTGTGGCATGGTGAATATAAGGCAGAGGGGAGATTCCTTCAAGTTGCATTTAGCACCGCTATGGAATTAATGCTATATTGCTATTCACTTATTGCAGCAGTTTAGTTAAAATATTATTCTATACTCGCAAATTCTTCAACATTTGTTATTGCAGTTTTATCTGCATGTGGAATTCTGTTGTCAAACAGTTATGGCAGTTTAAATTATAACAGAAAAATACCAACTTGAAGACATGTAGATCGACAAGGATTTGCTTAACGATTGTATTTAGGTATAAAATTTCATAAACTTACCAGCATCCATGGCTATGACCACTAACTCGTACAATGGAGTAGATTCTCGGTCCAAAGGCTGGTGCACAGAAATCTCTCCAGTGGCAGCATCAACAGTAAATAAACCCCTTCCTCCATCTTTTAGAAAATATCGCACCTGAAATTAAAATACAAATGTCAAAATAGCCAATAATACTCCTACAATATTAAGAATATACTCTGGCCCAATTAAATTCTGTGTCAAAAACCTAGCATCAAAACTCCATCAGTCAAAATTATCTGCAAAACGCAACCAACAAGGAACATCTACTGACACCATATTTGGACCAAAGTATACATGAGGTGTATAATTTTTACATGGTTGTTAGGTGGAGCATCATAGTCCATTGCAGTGACATGAGCGATGGCTGCCGGGTGGCTATTGATAGGAGCATTTTCAAGAACTCGGACCACATAAGGTGAATGGACAAATACTGGTGGGTTATCGTTGACATCAGAAACTGTGACCGTTACTGTGGCCGAATCAAAGCGAGGTTCTGCTCCTCCATCTTCAGCTTGAACGGTGAGAACGTAAAAGCTTTTTGCCTCGAAGTCTAGGGCACCAGCTAACCGTAGGACACCAGTATCTTCGGCAACAGAGAACGCATGATGGCCATGTCCACCAACGATTGAGTACCGCACACGACCGTTGTCTGCTTCATCAGCATCAGTAGCAGAAACCTGGAATGATTATGATCAGAAATGTACTATTGGAATAGAAATAATAGAATGCATTTATGAATGTCTATAGACATCCCTGGGTTGCATGTATTGCTGTGAAGCAATGCTCATTATAATACGATGCCAGACAATAAAAATAAAGCTTTTAGAATATTATATGAGATGGACACACAATCCATAATATCAATGACAAAAGTGATACGTGATATTTTTATAAGAAATGTATGTATATACGTAGATAGCATCATCAAAAAATAACGAAATGAAAAAAATTGTTATTTATACAGATCAAGTTAACTCGATGTGCATCCAACATACATCCGGATTTAAGACCAAGAAATCAGAGAAGTGCATGTATGCTATAATGGTTACTTGATATTTTACAACTATCGCCTTACATTAAAAAACGAAAATTTATACTGCTGTCAAGTACACAGTAGCTAATTTGCATGAAACATGACCGATTGCAAGCTCTTCGAATAATATGCCTGTAGGTATACTATACTGGACCCAGCGGATCTGTACCGATGGGGGGAAAAAGGATTATCTTATTGGGGTGGAAGAGCCCCTACATTCTTTTGTCTGCTAAATCACACGTGCCGGTGGGCCTTTGTTCTCTCCCACCCCAACAAGATAATCCTTTTCCCCCCACCGGTACAGATCCGCTGGGTCCAGTATAGTTGCAATGATAAGCAGAATTTAAAATAAAATTAGTTTAACACAAAAAATTGCTGTATCATTTACAACTGATACAGGGTGTTCACCTAAGGAAGGAAGACCACTTAAATTGCTAACTTCTGGAAAACGTATGTTGGTAATTAAGCAGATTGAGGCACTCCGAAGCCCCGGTTTGCACCTAAACCATCACAGCTAAACACAATACAGTTTCACTTTGAATGCCTCCACTAAAAGTCGAATATCTCCTAAACCGTGACAGCTGGGTCGATTCCGATGCCAGATTCGGAATCCTGAGGATGTTTCATATCTGAACAAGGTGGTTTTGTGCACAATGGACCACAATGAATCATCGTTTTGCATATAGCTAACCTTAACAGTCGATTATCTGCTAAAGCTTCACTTTGAATGCCTCCACAAAAACCTCGAATATCTCATAAACCGCGATAGCAGTGTCGATTACGAGGACAGATTCGGAATCCTGAGGCTTTTTCCTATAATATCATGTTGGTTTTGTATAAATTGGGCCATCCTGAATGCTTCGTTTCGCATGGGAAATCTCAAAGTTGCGATACCCTCGCTTGCGATAAATTAATAGGACTATGCTGCTTAGCTATAAGTTTGTTTTTGATATTATAAGGGGAGCTTTTTGCAGGGGGTTTCACTGCATCACACATGAGATGCAATGTATTAGGGCAATTCATACGTTTCATTTTGTATCCTGGAACGATAAACAAGCTGTGTATTTTCACTTATATCTGAACATGCTCTGCAACTTTGTAATTGCAACTTCTACTTTATCGCGAACAGAAAGTGCATTTTGAATGACCTTGACCTCAAGGTCACTTGTATGCTATTGATGTATACGCACACTATCGTGGAATCAATAGGTGCTACAATTTAATGCACATGATCAACTATAGTATTTCAGTTAGAACATTTTACCTGAAGGACGCTGAATCCAACGCTGGCATTTTCAGGAACAACCCCCGAGTAGAGCACCGGATCAAAAGCTGGTCCGTTGTCATTCTCATCCATCACATGCACCACCAGCTTGAATCGAGTCTCCAGCGGAGGATCACCTCTATCCTTGGCAACCACATTCAGGTTGTACGTTGGTGTTGTCTCTCTATCCAGACGTCCAGATACCCTGAGCAAACCGTCCACTGGGTCCAGAGCGAAGGTACTTGCAGTTAGCGCTCGACCGTCAGAATCTTCCACCGAAGTCAGGCTGTATTCCACATAACTGTTTCCACCTTCATCTTTGTCCACTGCTTTGACAGCCAGTACCACTGTTCCTGGCGGAGCACTTTCAGAGACTGATGCTGAGGAGGGTGTGACAAACTCTGGAGAATGGTCATTCACGTCTCTGATAAGTACACTGACAAGTGCAGTGCTGGAAAGTCGCTTTTGAGGGGGAAGGCTGCGGTCAATGGCCATGAGAACGAGTGAGTAGGAAGCCCTTTGCTCACGGTCCAAGCCTTTGACAGTGTAGATGGTGCCATTGGGACTGACTGCGAAGACGCCATCTTCGTCACCGCCCACTATGCCGTACTCAATGTTGCCGTTCGCACCTAAAATATACAATTTAGTCGATGAGCGCTGACCCCGGCATGGACTGTAATTTCTGCGAGGGCGATTTGTTATCGCCAAAGAACGGTGTTGGAAGCGTGTGGGCGTCCCGCTTAGGACTAACGTGGCGCCGCGCGACCAACATGTCTTTGATACACGCACAGATAAAATGCGGGTCTTTGTATATTTTGTATATTGTGCCCTCCCTGCTTTCTTCACTGTCTGTTTGCAAAGCGCATGCATTGCCAAGACACAAAATTATCTCACGCGCAAGTCATATTTTGCGTGTCAATCGAATATCACGTATATGTACATGGAAAATGCCAACATGTAAATGCAAACCTCAGAGACTGTGTATAGTTAATATTCACCCTTCATACATTGGATAATTCAAATACTTGTCAAACTTTATATACGGTATTTCAATGCAACTGCAGCTATGCGGCAAAATTTTTCATGCGCACTGAATTAAAAACTATACATACTATGTATCCCTACTGGAAATAACCATCACATGATGGGTCTCATAACACACCACATGTGATCATGTGATGGTCCATGATGGTTCCTGATGGTTCATGGTGGTCTGTGATGGTGTTGCATGGTGGTGTGTGATGGAACCACCAGGAAACATCATGGAACCATCATGTGGTGTTTATTTCCATAATCAATTATACTAGCATATTAATGTTGTATCTATTTTTGGTGGAATTTATAAGACAAAGAAGTGTTCAAAATACAGATCAACCTGGTTAAATCTAAATGTGCTGGGACTGGTTACTTACCGGAATCTTGATCGGTTGCTGCAATAACTATAACACTGGTACCGATGGTGACATTTTCGTAAATCTCATCACTGTAACTGAGAGGGTCAAACACTGGTGCATTGTCGTTGAGGTCCAACACATTAAAGTAGACAGTAGCTGTTGAAGACAATCTAGGGTGTCCACTATCTTGGGCAACAACCACAAACACATAGTGCTGTGCCTGGAACCAAAAAAATGCAGTGGCATTATTAATCGGGCAACTTCGGTTCCGACTCTATTCACTTTCAACCCTAAAGTTACAGACGTCATAAACTCCGCCTGCTTTGGCACTAACAAATCCTAACATCATAATCACAAACATTAATGACAACACGGATTTTCTTTTCTTCAGCATGCCAACTCCTCCTTATTATTGAGTGGACCTGCGAATCTTCCTTCAGAGTCTATTAAAAGGTATACACCAATTAAAAAAGAAATGCAAAATGCATGCATGCATTCTTCCCCTAAGTTATCCATGTTTATATGCAGAAATATAGTGGGGATAATAAGCACAAAGCGTGCTATGGCAACACTAACACCTCGTATATATAGGAAGAGGCGACAGCGGGAAAAAGTTATATGGCAGGGTTGGGTGTTGTTATACTACGTTTGGATGCAGCATTATACATTCTAATAAAAAGAAAGGTGTAGGAGCTTTGCGTGCTTTGGCACGACCTCCTGTAGCACTTTGGCTTCTAACAACGGCACTGAAGGCGTTGATGCCGACACATTAAGCACTGGCGACTGTTAGCCCGCCAGCAACTTTGCAAATGCGCCTCCAACTTCACTGCATGTATGCATGGACAGTGTACACCAACAAAAAGCACACACGCCACCATCATGTACTCCGTGAAGTCATCTATGTCACGTCCTTCATGCGCAAGTCTAGCCACCAACACCCACATAAATGAATCCTTATTATTAATGTTTAGAAACTATGTGCACAATAAACCTGTAAATAAAACGGTTTGCTACAAAACATGTTTTTAATTTGCTTTTACTGCAAACAATAAAAATGTTGATTGCATTACTCATTACAAAGTTATGAACTAAATATGAAGATGCGGTGTCAGGTAATAACTTTTTGGCTGCGCCTAGTATACAGGGTGATCACCTAACACTGACCTGCTCAATAGTTTGTGATGGCCCTATCTGCCACGTTATCAAAGGTAGAAATGCAATTTCCTTGGAATATTAAAGGCACCACCAGGACAGTCCAAGATCAAGCACTATTCCTCCACAAAACCATAATTCACCTGTACTGCACACAATTTGGGCTATTGAGCAGGTCAGTGTTAGGTGACTGTATAATGCTCAAAATGCATGCCTTTGCATGAAAATCAACTTACATTTCATTGGAAAACTTTTCAAAATATAGTAATCAATCAAAAGTATACTCGATCATTACTATGTATACAAATTCAAAAATATGAAGTAAGAAGCCATTTATTGCATGATTGCAATTTGAAGCAAATATCTTAGAACACCTGCAATATTTTAAGGATTATTTTGTTGTTATTTTAAGAATATTGAAATTCCCACGTGTTTCGGATATTGGAATTTATCTGACTACTGTCAATGGAAGCTAACTCTCCTACAAACATTTTTTTAACCAATGTCCCATCAAAATAACAATTATATACAATAAAATAAATTATTTTCCAAATAAACATTTTAGTGAAGTAACACCATTACATAGACAGTCGTTTTAAAGTTGCTAATACATATACTATCTGTCGTGAAAGGTGCAGCCCTGCAAAGCACCACACTTATTGGCGCATTTATATGCAGCCCATTGCCCAAATCACACGAAACAATTAAACTTTGGCCTTTTAGTTTAATAATACCCCATTTTAGATTAATTAGCAATTAATATCATGAAACTTAACGGAGCTAATAGTTTATTTTACTAATTTTCATCGAGATTTAGGGGTTCCAGTTGTTTAATTCATGGTATACCTTACGAAACCATGTCAGTCAGTTCACCTGTAAAATTAAAATCATGCCATTTCTTCCAATCAGTTATTAGAATTACAATTTTAATATAGCCTATATTTCGGACAGGGTAAACTATTCCCAACTTAACTACAAATCAATTAACGCCTTGACTATTGCTAAAATTAAGAACTATATCAAGAGTGTATATGGATCTATTCATATTTCACACGCTTTTGACCCAATTTAAACTCTTAAAATCACCACTCTTTTGTCATGCTGGTTACAGACTGCACACTCCATCACCAATACATCAAAGATAAAATGTGAATCCTTTCACAATTTTAAATCCTTTCTCCGACCCTATCATCCACACTATCTTTGGAGCAGGACATTACGTATGGGAGAGGTAATCTGCAGTTTATCAGATAAAGTCATGCACCCATATTGATAAAAGTTTAAAAAAAATAGGAATAATATAAACTGTCTGGGTACTTCCATTTCAATATGATGTTATAAATGCTTTCCCACAGATAACAAAAGCAAGAATGAAACGGTTTCCAGTCAAATTAGAGCTTATATGTCTATTAAATTATTTCTCTCAAGTACAGCTTCAATTGAGTGAACAAAAAAGTTGAGGGGCCCCCGGACTTGGCCGTGCTTATACAGAGGTGGTTTGGGACGACTCTCAAAAGCTAGCGCCGGCATTAATCCTGCAAGAATTTTGATGAGAATGCCATCGTAAAAGATAAAAGGCTTGTTCTACTGGGTTGCAAAGCAGAAAAAGAAGGCGGTTTTTAGAAACCGGCTCACCCTCAGATCCCTTAAAGCGCAAAAGTTCCCTCCTGCAGAGGAATGAAAGCCATAACTCTCTTTTCTCTTTCTCTGCGGACGAGTCCAAATCGCACACCTGGGTGAAGACGTAACATTCTCAACGCTGAATGTACAAAGTCGTAAAAATTTCATTTATATGTCTGCAAATTTCTGCCAATTATTTTTATGTGTTAAAACTTTTTTCTCTCTCTTTCGCAGTTTCAGTATGATGATGACAAAACGAGAAGAGGGGTTTATTATGCACGAAACGCGCGCAGGGAACTTCGGGAAGGGGGGTGAGGTGCTACCCTTCATGGCGCTCTACCCAACACTTGGATAATGAAGTAAAAATAATTCAACTTTCAAGCAACTGTCTTATCAGCGTTGATTGTTTGTTGTCCGAGGACGATGAGGTGTCGGTAGCGATAAGAAAACAGTATTTGTCATGGAAGGAACGACTGGAACATGGGGCAGTATAAGGGAGGGAAAATGGGGGAAAAAACCTGTTACTGTGCACAGTGAATTTCAGAGTGCAGTATATTGTAGTATACAGACGTCGGACGAATGCATTATGCGCTAGGTGATGAAATTTATTGAAGTTTTCCAAAAATTACCAAGCAAGCTCTGGTATAAAAATTCGAAAAACAAGCCGCTCCACTCCTCTGAACTCTATTTCCATCCTGTCACGCTGTAAAACACTCCACCAATCATCCAGCAGCTAATCGTTGCTCGATTACATTTATAAAAAAAATTACGATGTACACCAACGAAACTTGGCTCTCCCCTCATAAATTTTCGGTAGCTTTCACACACCGAATCAAAGGATGACTTATTTTAGTGAGAGAAAAAAAAAACAATGACCAGCTTGCAATGAAACACCTTTCCCATAGACTACAAAATCACTACATCCTATTCAATGTTATTCACTGTATAGACCATGCTGTAAAGTACATCACATGTCTTACCACAACAGCTTACACTGTGCTGCATAAACTGGTTATAGCTATAGCATGTATCTTTTTACACTGCTTACATTATCGTAGACCTGTATACCTGGAAGTGAACACTCACAAAATATACTTTGTTTCAATAAATAAAATATAAAGTTTTATTTAGCCTACACCATATTTTGCTATCTCTCTATTAATCCATAAGTATATTCTGTATAAGAAAATGCGGATTTGTGCAGTGAAATTAGAGACCATGATTGAGATTTTTCTGCCACTTATCTCCATGCTTTCTCAAAGGGATTTGTGTATTCATTCCATATACGGAGAAAGAAAGGCTGACTCACAAGAGTGCTGCACATGAACGATTTGCGCAGCGAAACATTACAATTTGTGTTCCGAATAAAATGCTCGTTTGCTTTACATCAAAACAAGTTTGTGTCCAGTGCAAAAGTGCAAATTAAAATTGTAAAGGGCCGAAGGAGGAGACAAAATGGTGGAGGCAAGATAAAAGATAATTACAAAGCAGTCGTAAATTTCCAGCTTTTTGTAATGAACAGGTGAGTAACAAGGGGATAGAACAGGAGGAAAGGGTGGGGAGGATGAAGAATGAATGTAGGTTACTGCTATACATTTTGTTTGAAAGGGCCTCAAGGTTGTCATATTAATATAGAACCACCAACAAAACCAATCAATTGAAGGAGCGGCATCTTTGATATATACTTAGTTGTTTTTGTTGCATGAGTCTGTCCATGTTTTAGAAAGGGATCATGTTATACTTCCTGAATATAAACTATGCACTTGATTCATCCAGATCAAATCGTGCGGCAAATTTTCCACATTTTCCACCCCCACACACAACAAAAAAATAATTTCCTATAAAAAATAATAAAGAAAAATCACATGCAAAAGAGCAGGTGTAGGGCGTATTTCTGTTAAATAAGAGATCACATCGCTGTGTCATGATGGGGTTTTGCATGCATGGTCTGAGGATTTCGACCTTTTCGGCCCAAGTTGCGAACAAAATTGCCGAATCAGAGATTGCATTGTTTGAGGGGGGTTGTTTTTAATGGGCGATCGGCGAAATCAGTTCAAATGGGGAAGAGCGCATGCGCACACGTGGAACCAAACGTAAGCTTTGAAAAGTGTAAGCTGCAATATAAAAAGGATGCAAGCATAATAAAAGGATAAAGCGGAAAACGAAGTATGTGTGTGCACCTCGAAGCTAGGAGACGAGAAGCTGGAGGTTATAAGGTGGTAAAGTAGGTGGGAGAACGAGGGACCATACGTACTCCCCTTTCTTTTTGTTCGCATTCGTTGAAAGGAAAACCTGTAGTCATCATTCATGCAGAGAGAAAGAGAGAGAAAGAGCAGTACAGAGAGGTGCGAACCAAGTTCAAACTTTTAATCGTTTCCAAGCTTAGTCGGGCTTTCTTTCGCTGATAAACAATAAGAAAAGGGGTTTCCTGTAAACCTGCCTATCTTGGAAATACGTTTAGGAACATTCTGTATACCCACCCCCTAAGGTCTATTCTTCACGCTCTGCCGAGATATCGGCTGGGGCTACATCTTTTCAATACTTTCCGAAGATCTATAGGGGTGCGAGAAGAATGAGTTTTCTGAGGTATCATTCAGAGCACGAGTATACAGGTAGGGTATATGTACAAAAGGTCCCCTAGCTCCACAATCCGTCCTTTCGGCAGGTTCCAGGTTCCAGGTGAACGTTGAAAACAGGGTTCAATAAGATTCGAGCAAGGATTTGAGGGTGAAATGCAATGAGGAACGGGTCAATAGTAAGTCGGATCACGAGTTATCATCGTGAGAAAGCCACGGAAATAATATAGAAAGAACATTGAATGTTAGTGAAGGAACAGAGAAATAAATTGTGAAAAGATCACAAGATTCCTTAGTTCATCCCTACAAAATACCTTTACATATTAGTAAACTTTCAAAAACAGCGACCGCCTTATAGTAGTATTTGAATAGTGGGTTTTAGGTTGTCTAAACTGTCATCCTAAACTGTATTTCCTATCACAATGATGTCTGAAGACACGCCAATTGAAATTACTATATAGAAGGTTACCATGGCAAACTCAAATAGACAAGGCGTGGAGAATATGAGGTAATAACAGAGGTTAGTGAAATGTTGAAGTTCTAAATTAAGTGATAAAACATTTTTCAATGTACAAATGTATGCTATCAAATCATTTAAACTACAGTCCGTAAAAGTCTCTTGTAAGTTTCCTTACCGGACAACATTTTATTTACTTTTACTGTGCACGTCTAAAGCCTTTTCTTTGGCAATAATTGCGTTGTTCCTGAGAAGACAAACTAAAAAAGCCTCCATAAATAATAATGATTAGTATGTCATCCATCCAAAGTGAATTTGCAACAATAACGAACATGTGGTTGATGCCAATGTGAATTGCTTGACATAAACAACTCAAAAGGAAGTGTGATTTGTATCCATTTACACTCCCACCTGAATATACAGTAACATGCCGTTTAGAGACGTGAATTTCGCCAGGTGGTGCTGTGGACGAAACGGAATAAAATGAACATTTAGCATTTCATTGCTACATAGTTTGTGCGAGCTTTTTTAGGCAAGCTAACAACATTTAAAAAAAAAAGTTATTTCTAATGGAGCTTATATCACTTCATAAATTTTTGCCTTCAGTTCAACACAGCCAGCATTATACATTTACAACACCTGATATATAATAGGAGCTTGTATTCCTTGGAAACATTACAATTAGTAAAATTTATTTTTCGTTTATCAGATTAAAATATTCATATATTTTTATGTCAATGGATCAGGGTAGAACAATGAGTACCCTACATTGACAAATTGGTAGTTCTGAACTTTCGAACAGATAAAGCAAACAACACGATATACAGGGTGAGTCACCTAACACTGACCTGCTCAATAGTTTGTGATGGCCCTATCTGCCACGGCATCAATGGTAGAAATGCAAGGTTCTTGAAATGTTAAAGGCACCACCAGGACAGTCCAAGGTCAACCACTATTAATGCACATAACCATAATTCACCTGTATGGCACACAATTTGAGCTATTGAGCAGGTCAGTGTTAGGTGACTCACCCTGTATAACGTATGCTGGTTGCTTTTTAGCCTGTTGCTAGAAGCAGAAGCACACAACTACCCGTTTTAAAGACCTACCGTCTAATGACAGGGTTTGAAAGTAACATAAGCGAAAAGTTTATATGTATTGTTATAATTTGAGCCCAACGAGTTGAAAAACGTGCTTTGGCAATGACTTTATTTGCACGTTATGCTTGCACAAACGAATTTCAGGAATTTTAAATTCTCCATGCACTGTCAAATATACAGGCATTTAGTGTACCTCCCTTACGCCAGTACTGTTATACCTTAATATATTTATTTTGAAGTTTAAAGTTTGAGAAAGAAATTTACATTTACACCCAGATTATTTGTTTGAAACTGTAAATGAATTAATGAGCTTCGGTCTAAAAATGTATCCATTTATTTTTATATTTCTGGCATAAAAGAGGTCATAGCCTACTGCTATAGACTCCCACTCAAACGGGTGATATCCTATAGTAAAGCTATATATTACTTATCAACAATATGGAAAAACATTGGAAAGTTTAGACTGTATGGAGAAAAAAAATGACATTTTCACGTCAATAATGTCACAACTGAATGATTCCGGTTCCGCAAGGTATTGCTTATCGTGTCTGTGTATAGGTGAAAAAGGTGGTGGAGCATATACAAGGACAATGGCATACCCACAATCATACAAGGACTATATTAATACCAATCACCTCGCAGAGCGAAAATATTTGGGCGCCAAATTTAATCACTATATATAACTATAATGATTTCAATTGGAAGCTTAAATGCAACGTTTGTAATTGAAAAACAAGACTTGTGTTCTGATTGACAGATGTTGCATCAGCAATCTGCAGTATAGTATTCATTTATAAGTAGGAATTTCTTACAAATAAATGAGCAAAATTTACAGGGATTCATGCAGCATGGATGGGTTTATCGAAGAAGAGACACAAAGGCTCAGGGAGCTTATGCGAAGAGACAGAAAGAAGATAAATAACAGCTTCCCTCTAGGGCAGTTACTGACTGAAGAGCACGAACATTCCGAGAAAATTATGGCAGACTGGACTAGTCTATTTGCGCCAGTTCCAGGGAGAAATCGCTGAAATAACAGTGATTCAACAGATATAATCACACGAGCGCTATATTCTCTGTTTAGTTTACTAGATTTCTTTACCAATTTTATATACTACTACCTTCCAGTAAGGTTCAATATTTTACACCGCAGTTTAAATCTTGTGTCATTACATCATTACATCAAGTGTGCAAATACTACTAAAGTTTCTAAAAGTTTCTTGAAGTATGTGTAATAAATATACGTTGTTTTCATTCATTTAAAAAAATTACACTTGCAAATGAAGATCAATGTCTTGTGAATTGAGCTCCAGGCAAATGTTACGCCCTTGTTAGAAAGTGAAGAGTTGTTATATATAGGCATAAGTATTTAATTTTTGTTTAACTAATACAAAGGTTTGACTTAAATTGGAAATAATTTTGCTTCATGGAGATAAAGTTTCAGTTGTACTATACTGGTTCTATATGCTATATACAGTATTCGATAAAATATCTCCAAGACAGACTGGTATTGGGGGCTATGTTCCGAATAGATTTCTAATTTCTATTCTTATTGGTCACTTATGAAATCCTTTAAAACTGATAAGCTAAACGTATTGAGGGATTTTACATGCAAGGCTGAAAATCTGGGTATAATCTGTAGTTTTGCATGCAGATCAACTGAAAGGAACTAACCGCATTATAAACAGTAATATAAGTTAGTGGCAAATGAGGTCAAATTAGATAGCTATAACTATAGCTCATTAATACTGTCTATATACAGATAATCAATAATACAAAATCGGAAAATGCAGTTGTCAAATTGAACACAACATATCATTAATGAGCATTCATATGATAACGTTCTACGTATACTCTACTTTGTAGAAGCAAAAAATAAATTGGTATGCCTCGGTGTGGCTACAGTTTTAAATATGAAATTCACAGACACTCCCCAGACATTTCACAACTGGTAAATTATATATCACCTTAACAACGTTAGCTGCCTGTGCAATGCTATAAAAATATTAAGCAAGCATGCATCATGAGACTTCCTTTAGCTTTTAAAGCAAGAATATTGCAATTATCTGACTTTATCCAGGCAATATCCATACTTAGTAATTTTTCTAATTTTCACTGCTGGCAGATCACAGTAGACTATCTGTATGGTAACAATTAACATCGAACTACAACACAACTTCGAAAATATTCAACCACGCCAATGTTTGCCTCACCTCAAAAGAATGACAGCTGATAAACAATAATTGTGACAAAATATACAAAAGTAATAATAAGAATTGATTGTCAGGTCAAAAGTAATCACCCACTGTGCTGCTGCTCCTAAAAGTAATCGCCCATAGAAATAAATTGTCACCTTTGAACTATAAAATGATGTCACCAGCATGATGCATGTCATTTCCGAATGGCAAAAGATTTAAATGGCGCGTGGAAAAGAACGTGGTCATGAAACAAGGAAAGGAATCATTAAATTGTATTGTAACGGTGATTCAGGTCGACAAATTGCCATGCAACTTGGTATCAGTCGCTCTACAGCTAGAGATATTATTAAGAAATACCAAGAAACTGGCAGTTTTGATGTGGAAAAACGTTTGGGACATCCGAAAGTGACAAAAAGGGCTCACAGAAATATTATCAAATGCAAGCGCCATGCTTCAACCACAGAAATTATGTCAGATTGGACAGAATCAATTGGAAAACAAGTTTCTGCATCCACATGTAGACCATGCATTCATGAACTTGGCTACAAGTTTTATAAAGCAAGTTTTGAAGTGATTTGCACGTGAGATACATTTTTAATATTAAAACCTTGTTTGTTTAGGCTAAGCAAAAGGCATTACTGACACCATCACAAAAGAAGAAGTGCTTGCAATGGGCTAAAGAACACCAATATTGGACACAACAGCAATGGAACAATGAGGTGTTCAGTGATTAATCAAAATTTGATGTGTACGTTGGCAACAATCATAACGTAACATGAACAAGAAAAGAGGCATTTCATCCCGATTGCTTAAAATTGTGTGTTCAGTTCCCTGATAGCTTAATGGGTTGGCGATGTATGACTGCCAGAGGTGTGGGTAGTCTGCATATTATCTATGGCACTGTTAAAGCAGAGAAGTATCAAGCAATTTTACATTGCGAGTTGTTGCCATTCATAACAAAAATGTTTCCTGGTCTATCGTGACACAACTGTATCTTTTAGCACAGTGGAGCTTCTTGCCACACTGCAAAATCCACAAAGAAATGTTTGGCACATAAAGTCTGTCTGCTAGATTGGCCTTCCAGCAGTCCTGATCTCAGCCCTATTGAAAACTTGTGGGACCTCAGAAAAAGTCGGCAACAAACTAAAGCAGCATTGCAGACTAAGTTGCAGAAATGGTCCGAAGTCACTCTACAGAAATGCAGCCAGTTACTAGAATCATTGCCCAGCAGGGTTGATGCTGTAATATCAGCAAAGGGCGATGTCACCAAGTATTACGTGACAGGGGCGATTACTTTTGGGAGCAGCAGCACAGTGGGTGATTACTTTTGACCTGACAATCAATTCTTATTGGTCTCAAATTATCATTTTTTTATATTTTGTCACAAACTTTTGTTTGTTAATTACAAGCAATTGAAATGCCATGGTTTGGCTAATAAAATTGTAATGACATTCTTGTTTATCAGCTGTCATTCTTTTGAGATGAGACAAACATTGGCATGGTTGAATACTTTTGAAGTTGGGTTGTACTTACGCGAGATAATTAAAATACATACAACGACCCACCAATAACCCAAATCTTCCCTCATAATAATAATAATAATTCTGTTGTTAAATGGGTCCTCTACACAAGCATAGTGTCTTAACCCGGGGGCCCCATCCAAACCTATTCCATATCTCGCAAGCATGCATGCTAACCCGCAGCCTGTACAGCCATATGGGTTGCAACACGAGTATATTTAATGCACATTTTTTTAGGGCCGACAGCGAATCCCTATGTAGATACTCTAGTTATTAATTAGAAGATGGGGGAAACCGGAGAACCCGGAGAAAACCCTCATAATAAAATGTATTAGAAGTTTAAGTGTAGTGCTTTGCTGGTTTCATCATCCAAGAGTTTTCTCTATTCGTATGGCCAGTCATCATGTAGGTCTATTTTAGCATATAGTAACAAGGATCTAAATACGGTATTTCTGTAACATATCCCCTAAAGAAATAATTTTCCCCTTTGCATGCATGCAAGCTATGGCTGCAGCATGCAAGTTTTTGGAACCTTTTCACGCGTGTTGCATATATTAAAGATTCTGCATACAATCCACATGTATGAAAATGAAACCTGCAGCAGCAAGCATGCAATGACCAAAAGTTTGTGTATGGGATATACATGATATTAAATAGGTGCTGTGTTAGCACAATGATCACAATGCTATAAGAAATCGGACGTGAGGAGAACACCAATATGACAAATGTTGCATTAGCTTACTCGGATTGTGAAGGAGAGGAAACAACCATACCTGTTCGTAATCCAAGTGGGAGGTGAGGGTAAATACTCCAGTCTGAGGGTTTAGTGAGAAGACGTCGTCTCCATCTCCCCAGTCGGACATGACGGAAAAAGTCACCTGAGCGTTGAGATTATCATCGGGGTCATCGGCAGCCACCGCTCCTGCCTGTGCACCACGAGCAGCATCTTCCAGCACATCGAACGAGTAAACAGGCCTCTTGAAACTGGGAGCATGGTCATTTACGTCCGCGATGACCACCTTCACCGAAGCCCTTGCAGTCTGCACACCATCGCTGGCAGCTACCGTTAAACGGTACATAGCTCTTGTCTCCCTGTCCAGACCTGCAGCAACCCTCAACGCACCGGTGGTAGTGTCCACAGAAAATCTGGATCCATCAGGGTCTTCGGATTCAGGTTCAAGTCTGTATGTTACTACTCCTTCGGAGTCGGGGTCCTCTGCAGCCAGAATGGCAACTTGGTGGCCTTGGACGGCATCTTCAGCCACAGTGTACACAGAGGATACATTGTAGAAAACAGGAGGACTGTCGTTTTTGTCCAGAAGAGTGACCAGTACCTTTTGCGGGAAGACAAAAAGAAAATTAGCATCTCTATATTTGAGTGTGATACAGTCGTTTTCATTTAATTTAGAATATGGCACAGGAGCACGTGTTGTCATTATCAAAAATATACAATAGTAGTCACCAGAGCATGTAAGACGATTGGGCCACAACTCTAGACCTATGGTAGATTAGCCGAAAAAAGGAAGAAATACTAAACAATAATGGATACGTGCTTCTAATTGGGGAGTGGCTATATTTTTGGTCTTAAAATGGAGTGGATCATGGCAAGATCATAGTTGATTCACTTCCACGCTGCTTTTAAACAAGTAACAAGATTAAAAGCTATAGCCAAGTGGATGGCCACTTTTTCACCCGCACACCCACGTAATTAATCCCAATTAACGAGATGTAGTTAGCTGCCCGTAATGTCACTTGGAGATGTTCGCTCGCCCACGTCATGTTTTCTTTCCTAATCTTCAAGGCAGAAGGGACCAGTGAACCAAGGCAGGGCAAAGAAAAGCTTGTCACTTCAGTGTGACTTGCACATGCGAGTCAAGTCGACGTTTCCATTTCTATGGAACGCTGTTATTGTATTGCAGCTTTTTTTTCTTTCAGGAAAAAAGAAACAACTTTAGGGGTCATCCGTCAACTAAGTCTCCAAATCAGTGTTGTAGAGGGTGGAGGAGGATCACAACGGAGAAAGTTCGAGGAGAAATTATTCAGATGGAGGAAATTATTTGGATTTTCAACTTTACGTTCAAAAACTCCAAAACCAAATAACTTCCCTGGGGGAACTATCGCAGCACTTTACGGTATTTGCAATGGAAAACTTTTCATCTTTTAACTTAGTAATTTCCATCGTCCAGTACTAGAACACAAAGCTCGCCCACAATCACCGCAGCACTTCTCATGTTACCCACGGCCCAAATACAAAATCAAACATTATCAGACGCCACGGGGAATTAAAAATAACCGTGTTCGGTTGGGTTCATGGGGCATATGTTATAGGTATTAGAATAGAAACTTGTTGAGTGATGATGCGAGCTGGTGATGAGAGTCTGAGCTGATTTATGCAAGTTGACACATTATGTGAGAAACAGGTAAAACGACTGAGCCAGCAATACTGGTCGTTGGTCGTCTTCGATGGCGTTGTTTGGCGAGTGCGCAGCCAGGGTGGGGTTTGGGTTTGAGGTAGAGGGAAAATGAAAGGGACGCCTGGTACACCTCAGGGCAAGTATCTTTGCACAGCTGCCATTTTAATTAAGTCCGACCCAGTGGGCGACGCTGGCAGCCTTTGACGCGCCCAACCAAGTGGAAGACTTGTTGGGGCAAACTTTTGGCCCTCACTATTATAAGCTATACTCTGCCTGCCCCCTTTTATACAAGTATCCTTGCACTCCGAGATTGGAAATTATTGCACAGAATTTAGTTGGCAGGCATTCTCCTAGCTTTCTTTTCAATTGAGCAGCTGAGTTCCGAAACGAATGGACAACAAGTTTTTTTGTTGCAATAATGGATGACTTCAAGAATTTTGAAAGACATTACATTAAATTAGTTCTAATTTTGTCCATTAAATGCTTATAATTTTGAAGAGGTATTTATTTGTAGGGTACAAGTTTTGCTTAGAGGTTTATTTCTGAAATGATAGCCGTGAAATTACATTAGCAATGAAAAGATGAAGATTCAAGGATGGCAATTTCATTTCTACATATAATGTGCTAATTTTTATAGAGAAAGTACGTATAAAATGATTAAAATGTGTATAGCTCTTCCTGAAAACAAACTTCGCCATTTTCCTCGTAGTAGTTTTCCAGTTTCATTCATATTTACATGTTTGAAAAAGGTAGTTATAAATATTCATATTCACATACATCAAAATGTGCAACACATGTTGTGCCATCTCGTATTCAGCAATAAAATTAAATTCAGATCCTCGTGCGAGTTTAGAAAAATGTATAGTGGGAGAAAAAGATACCGAGATTTGTTAAATCTCCTACTTGAAGTGCCTACTCGTCAACATGCAGAATCAAAGTATTTTTAAAATTAAAGTAAACATTTACTACACTGGTCACGACTCAACTTTACTTCGCTTTTAAATTCCAAGGAAATTATTGCAGTAGTGTACTCCACCACCTAAAATACATTCTTTAGATTACAACCTTGCTAGGTTATGTATATGCTAAAATAGACTGCCTATCAAATTCGTCATTCCTATTCCTATACTTATTAGCTGACATGGGTTGTTGACTTTGAGGAATAAGACTATATAGTCGTGAGACTTAACGCTCATCTCAGTGTGAAGATTTGAGAAAAGACGATGGGAGGTGGGGTACATCTGATCGTCCTTGTACGTCGTGGGTAAATCGGTCGGGGGTCTTCGTCTGTTCTGTCGGTCCACCCAGTAGGCTAGAAGATGTTTTTGATGGCCTTACCTCAAAAATAACTCCCCGCAGTGAAAATTACTCGGATCTAGGACGTTAAGTCAAAAACTCCATCCGAAATGAACGAAAAACGCCATCAAGTGCATAGGTTGGTTCAAACTCTGAAGCACGCATGCGCAGAAAGAAACTAACCCCCCCCCTTTCCTCAACAAAAAACTATATAGGAAAAGAATTCCATGCCAAGGGCACAAAGTATCACAAAGAATCATGGACAAAGTCTATGGAATAATTCCACCCAATATAATGCCTGAAAATACCTTCAGAGCCAATAGTGTCAAAGATAAATCATGTAAATGATGTAATTTAGGTTCATTTTCCATTGGAATTGTTGGGAATAGGTGGGAGTGATCATTAGTGAAGCGAGATGTCATTAGCACCCCCAAGACGAAGTCACTGGATATAAAAGGCAAGCCAAAAGATGTATGGGAAGGCGAAGAAGACAATAGGCTATATGCTAACTGCAGCAGTTTTTGCATTTTGGCGCTTCTTTTCATCTTTGGTCAGTGACCAAGATCCAAGCAGAAGAAAAGCCTTTCTCAATGTATATACAAATAAATAAATAACTTAACTACCGGTTCCTCGTCGCAATGGGCACGAGTGCTTGCAATTGCTTGCAACAAAGTTTTCAGTCTGTCAATGACTGAGATACATACATAGTATTATCACATAGCGTATAAAGTGTTGTTCGCAGTTATGGCAACTGAACTGCGAACGCTTAAAGCGCTTTTTAAACGACTCAAATTAAGTTCCAATGTCAAGCGTGCGTGAACTCGAAAATAGGAACCTGGCCAGAACAAGATTTATACCTACACTGTAATTAAGAGTCGACATGCGATTCGCCATTCTACATACCAACACCTATAAGTTATTGTATATTAATATCAATGGCGTATAAAATAGTCAACGCATCTACTTCGATACAATGGAAAAATTTCATTTAATTAACCATTAGTCGATTCAATATCTTATCTAGTACTCCTCCTACTGGTATATCCCCACTCCCCCAAAAATCATGGACTTGAACTCCCATTGTTACCCTAATGTGCAAAATATTTTTTTTTATTGTTGTTCATTTTAATTGCTAGCAGCCATCAAGCATGCCATTACAAAACAATTTGCATGCGTGATTATAGGACTTGGAACAATCCACCAAATCCTCCAATCACCAACAACAAAAATCCTGCGGCTCGAATTTTTTATTTCAGTTTCCACAAATGCATCAGTATTGTGAGAAATTCCACAATGTCCTACTTATAAAGCGCAATATGATTCAATTTATTTTGCCCATGTCAAATGCATATTTCCATAAATAGTTACAGCAATGGCTGTGGTAAATCTGCAACACATCTATATAACATATGGTACTGGTACTACTGATATAGGGTGGGGCGCTGAAACTTTCTTTTTTCAATGGGGCGTGATGAAGCAAGGGGTGGTAGTGAAGGGATCGGGATGGTCTCAAAGGAATGTGGTGGTTTGGAAATTTGTTCCCCAACCCTCTTCAGCCATAAAAATGATTTGGCCAACAGAGCAGCCTGCGTTTGCAGCCGAAGCCTGCTTTTCACAAAACCATTCGATCATCGCAGTGCAATGTTTACCATTACAAAATTCTCAAAAGTGTTGTTCCTGACCAGGGATCAATCTTATTGTTGGTGGAGACCTTCAGGGGAACCCACGATAAGATTTATCCCTGAGCGGGAACACTTCAATTGGGAATTTTGTAACGTAAACGTAATTCACGCTGCACTGCAATGATGCCTTGTGAAAAGTAGGCTTCGAAGGCAAATGCAGCCTGTTCTCTTGATCAAATCATTTTTATGGCTGACGAGGGTTGGGAAACAAATTTCAAAACCACCACACTCCTTTGAGACCATCCCCACCCTTGCGCTACCACCCCTTGCTTCATCACACCCCATTGAAAAAAGAAAGTTTCAGCTGTAACAACTTTGCTATGTAGCATATCTGTAACTGAGTCTTACAGTATAAGGTTTGCTTTCATTCTTCTTGCAGACAATTAATGCTGTAGGCAATCTGCACTTGTAAGATTTCTATGGAATAACAGTGGCAGATTGCGTGCAGAAAGCTGCAGTATGCTACTAGAAGATACTTGCATGCATGCATGCTGCAGCTTTAAAAAATCTCCGTAAGGGGCGACAATTAAATAAAAGGAATTCAGCTAGGTCTTGTTGAAATCGGAAAAACCAAATGTACAAAATTATGACGCCAGCTCCGTGACATTTGAAGGTTTTCTTATGCAATAGACCAAAACATTAAATTTAGGTAACTGCAAGTGTGCACGTTTCAAGCAAATACCTCAGGTAAAACTTTAATTTTTAGGAATTATAGTTTATTTCAAGAAAACTTTCAATATAAGTATTTTAAAATATTTCTCTGAGGTTTCAAAGATGTCATGGCATTCTAAATTCACAACAAAATGCAAGCCTTGTAGCTATCAAACTTAATATGCAGCAGCATCTGAAGCACAATTTGGGTGCCCATGTTTGCAAATATTTCTACAGACAGCCATTACTCGTTCAGATGTCAGGTTTGCAGTGGTGGAAATTCCAACTCTTCCAGTATTCGATAAAATTTAATTTATGAATTTACACTGCTAACTTTGGTTAACAATAATATTTCGTAAAATGTGAATATTTGGCATGGAGATGTTCACCCATCCCGCTTGGTGGCGCAACGGCTTTCAACCTTAAAGAAAGGAGTGTATAGTTCCAATTTAGGAAAGGATGGCAACACGATTCTGAGCATCTAGTCGAAAAAAATATATTAAATCAGAGAACAAACGGAGCAGCAATGATAAAAATGCGCTAGCTTAGCCCTTTGGGAAAATTGCCTGCTGACCCACGTATCGATGTCATGCAGTGAAACGGTTGGTAATGAGGGGGTTGCATTCAAGCAATTCGAGATCTGCTGAGCCAAAACTGAATTACAATCGTCTCCAGACCTCACACCACTGGATTTTTTCCCGATAGGGATACTATACGTGCATGACAGAGAGAGTGAACATCAATGATCCAACACCACAAGAACTAAGGCAGAGAATTTGTGATATCATTCAAAGTGACCCTGGAGATGCTGAACAACGTTGCAAGTTCTGTTATTACGAGAGCACAAACATGCATTACATGTGAAGGAGGCCTTGTGGAACCTCCTGGACTGAGGATGAGAATGTTAGCATGCAATTCATGTTGCATATTCGTTTGTCGGTTTTATGGAGTAGGTACTTCTTTGATGTAATACGACAATACAGTACGCTTGTGCTAATGTGCATCACCGTGTGTGTCCCATTACCCTTACAACATGTTTTGTGCTTCAGCTTTGGCTCAGCAGATCTGACATTGATTAATTGCAGCCCCTCATTTTGCAACCGTTTCACTGCATGACATCGATACGTGTGTCGTGCAGGCAATTTTCCCAAGGGGCTATGCCAGCTTTTTATCATGGCCAATATAACCAACTTCTATATCAACCATAAGTGCTATCAAGAGTGGATGCTATCTATATCTGGGTGACTATACATCATAGTAATGTTTGTAAAACAGGATATGCTATACAGGGACATGCAAAAATCAGCTAAACAGGAAATGATGAATTTCTGGACCACCTCGTGTCGAATGCAAGCCAACTTTTTAAAAACCTTTCCGCTCCCCTCATTCACTTGTGATTTTTCAAATGCCAACAACATTGGCAATTGAAGAGCTCATTCCTAAGGGCTGTAATAAGTCATGCGTTTCAAAGCTCGAGTTCCACAAGATTCCATGCAGGAGAGATAGAACTCGCGAAAGATCCAATTAAATAGGCACAGTTGAAGAAAAATAAAGAGACGTGCTAAACATCATGGCTAGGATTTCGGCCTTTGGATTCCTAACATCAGCCAATGCTTATATCTTATCAATCTAATTATAAGAAATATTATGCAACAGCAGACGTACCGTACATCATTTATGCATACGTAACTGATTTATTGCGTCACACTGTAAACATCTATAGGGAAGTCATTAATTTTAACAAATTGACATCTTGGATACTCATATAAGCCAACTGAAAAAATAACTTCATGATAAGTTTTAATTGTTATTCTCCTATTAATGACATGCTCATCGGAAGAAAAAATGACTAAATGAGCTCAATCATTTCTCAGCTCTAAAAAAATCAATACATTTTTTTTCATTTTAGAACAAGTCAGACTGTCAAATTAATTTCCATTTATTATTCCAGTATTATTTTTTTAGCCATATACAAAAGTAGACTAAATTTTTTGTCTTCTCTGCATTGGCAACCTTCTTTATACACACTGACATATTTCTACATTCCTATAGGATTTAGAATTAATGCGCACCTGCATGTGAAGTCCAAATTGTAATTTTCAGCCGCAAGTCAATAAAAAGAATGCCGGTCAGGGATGTTTTTTTATACATTAATTTAATTGTGCTCTGCAACTTTAATAACTATAGACTTTTTAATTTGGTACATCTTTATAGTACCATTTTGGATCCTTTACAATCGATATTGCACTCAAGTATAGCATTACCATGCAGGATATAAATGTCAGGTTTTTATTAAACTTTATAATGTATAGTAGTATAGATGAAAATTATTGCATCTCATACGCTTTGAGTTTGAATCAATAGGTACTGGAATTTTAAAATGCCCAATTTGATATTTTCTTGGAAACTAAGTGTAAGTAATTGAATTAAATATAGAAAGAAATTATTGTATGTATATAAGTGCATAATAGTACAGCTTTGTTTCCTAAAATTATGGATAGTAGTAAAAAAACAAATGAATGCAAAAAGCTTTGTATGCGCACCCTGGTCGCTCCTATACTTTGTGTATTCATGGAAAATCTTGCCCTCAAGTAAAGTAAGTCAATGCAATGTCATGCAAATTTCATTGAGACGCAGTTGATGAATGCAAAAGTGAAACTTGAATTTCCCTAACACTACCCCAGTCAACAATTCAATCAGCAACTCAGTATGTATCGCTTTGAAACTTCAGCCAACGTACAGAAAGCGATTAGACGTCAAAGTTGTCCATATTAAAACTCTCGATGGGAGACATTCAAGTTAAGGACACGATAACACTTGTCTTTTTTATTGCCTCACTATGTCTCATGTTTAAGATTTTTTGAACTGTGTACGAAAGAGAATGACGTGCCAGCCAGTTGGGATGGTAGAGTGGGTGGAAGATGGGAGCCCGTCATGATAAAGGGGCGGAGGAGCAGAAAAACGATGAAAAGAAAGTCATGGAAAACGTGAAAAAACAAAAACAAAAAAACAAGAGAAACTGCCGATGTGGGCTATAAATTAAGCAAGTCCCGTCCTCAAGATCCACAGTGAAATATTTTGCGTCTCGACTCGTTCATCCTCGACTAACAAGGCCATAGGGTGAACATGTAGAGCCCCCTATTCAAAGCCAAACATCGCCATGCACTGCAAGGCCCCTCTCTCAAGTCAAGTCTCAAGTCACCAGTCCAGTCCAGGTCTAGCTGATGGCATCCATCGATAAGACCAAAATTGGTTCCGGACGGACGAAGCCGACCAACGAGAAACACAAACGCGAACACGTGTCATTCATTTGATCCGATGCGATTTTAATTCTTCCAGCAGTCACATAAATCCCTCAAACACTGGATAATCCCACCAACTGCCATATTCAAAGTACTTGTAAAACACGTCGGCCGTCACATAAAAGAGATATCCCCTTGTAAAAACAGCATAATGCGTCTTAAAACCTCACTTCAAAACAGGCAAATGAAACGACTGAGGAATACACCATGCAGCAATGGTACAACGGCACAATAGCAATATGGTAGCCATATAATGTTTCACCAATCTGACGATACACAGCGAACTCGGTTTTTGAGGTTTAATTATATGCACTGAACCTGAGCACAAAACAGCATTTATTTAAATAGTGCAGTGCAGCCTGCCTAAGAGAACCACTGGCGGGACCATGGAAAGTGGTCGTAACTCGCATGGGGTCCCTTAAAGCAGGTACTGCACCAAAAATAAAACTAATTTCATATATGCAGCACAGCCTTACATGTTTTTCATTATCAGAAGTAATAAAATAAATTGACCCTATGTTTTTACTTGATTGCTGTGTGGTGAGGAACAGATGTGATCGGAAGTGTGAGGTGATACCTATCCAAATTCTCCAAAATTTACATGAACCTCAGGAATTTTGGTCTGACTATAGTAATAAAGCGGGCCATTTGACAGGTTTTCAGCAATTTGGGCCTCAAAAATCATAGTCCTTGGCTGCGTTTGGCAGGTGGTCCTCTAAATATGTTAAATCCATATGGAGCTTTACGGGACCGAGCAAAATCAGACCTAAGAAGCAGGTGGTCCCTTAATACGAGTGGTCCTTAAGACAGGTTTCACTATACAGTCTGTTTGGTAATTTAGTGGACACTCGATATTTCAATAAAACAGTATAGAAATCAGACAAAAATGGATACACACATGTAATAATAATAATAATATTAATCCTTATGCTAACGGGTTCTATGCACATGCAGATGCACTATAGTGTGTTAACCCGGGGGCCCCATCCTCACATTTCGTTCCCAACCCTCGCAAGCAAGCGTGCTAACCCGTAATCCGTAGACCCATATGGGTTGCAGCGCAAGCATTTTTAATGCACACTCTTCAGGGCCCACAGCGAATCCCTAGGTAGATATTCTAGTTAATTAGAAGATGGGGGAAACCGGAGAACCCGGAGAAAACCCACCGCAAACTGGCAGGATAACTGATACACACATGTTAATCCCAATATCTAAAACACATTTGATGCATTTGCACAATAATAACTGCCTTAGCTTTTGTAGCAGTAATTAAAACGAGGGAATGGGCAAAAGCAACTGTTTGATATTTTAATGGACACCTACAGGAACTGAGAAATTACAACAGAAACTGTGCTGCAATCCATGAAAAAGTTATGTTACAACACAGTACTGGTCAATAGAGGTCTGATAACCATGGTTACAAGGTTGGAATTAGCCAAGATTTAAAACAGAGAAATCCACACATCCTTTGAGGATGGAAAGTCTTTCCTTGAGGTAACAGTA